>OX411804.1:27846497-28044762 GCA_948253155.1 Leucoma salicis | reverse complement strand
TATCCATACTGTTCGGCAGATTGTACAGAAGACCGAAGAGTATAATCAGCCGCTGTGTATGGCTTTCGTGGACTACGAGAAAGCCTTCGACTCCATCGAAACCTGGGCGGTTTTGGATGCTCTGCGGCGGTGTCGCATCGATTGGCGCTATATCGAGGTGCTGAGATGTCTATATGATACCGCCACAACGACCGTTCAGCTCCAAGACCAAAATACCAACCCGATCGAGCTGCGTCGAGGGGTGAGACAGGGGGATGTAATATCCCCCAAGCTCTTCACCAATGCACTCGAAGACGTCTTCGAGACACTGGACTGGACTTGGCGGGGCATTAACATCAACGGCGAATACATCTCACACCTTCGATTTGCCGATGATATCGTCATCGTTGCGGAGTCACTGGAACAGTTAAGCGGAATGCTGCATAGCCTAAATGGAGCCTCTAGAGATGTCGGCCTCGGAATGAACTTGGATAAAACCAAGATCATGTTTAATGAACATGTTGCGCTGGGACCGATCTACGTCGATGGTTCGATGCTCGAAGTTGTTCAGGAGTATGTCTACCTTGGACAAGTTGTCCAATTTGGTAGAAACAACTTCGAGAAAGAAATCAACCACAGGATCCAATTGGGTTGGGCAGCATTTGGAAAACTACGCCACGTCTTCTCTTCGCCTTTACCGCAATGCCTGAAGACTAAAGTCTTCAACCAATGCGTCCTACCTGTCATGACTTACGGGGCCGAGACGTGGACACTCACTGTGGGACTAGTCCACAAATTGAAAGTCGCGCAGCGGGCTATGGAGCGGGTATGCTCGGCGTCTCTTTGAAGGATAAATTCGTAATGAGGTAATCCGACAAAGAACCAACGTTACCGACATAGCTCGCAGGCTCAGTAAGCTGAAGAGGCAATGGGCTGGTCACGTCTGCAGAAGGACCGACGGCCGATGGAGCAAGCATGTCCTAGAGTGGAGACCGCGACTTGGTAAGCGTAAGGTAGGACGGCCCCCAGCTAGGTGGACCGACGACCTCAAAAAGGTCGCTGGGACAGACTGGATGCGGAAGGACCGTGTGCAATGGCGCGTGTTAGGAGAAGCCTATGTCCAGCAGTGGACTGCAATAGGCTGATTGATTGATTGATCTCCTGCTACAACCAAAGCGCAACGATGTGCTTCATGGCTGGTTACACGGGAGATGGTGGTACCGACCCGCTCGGGCCTGATACCAAGTGAGTACTCCCACTTGGTACTCAGCCTTACCATCAGTCATACAATGGATGATAATTGCTTACTTCCCTTAGTCGCCTCATATGACACCCGTGGGAAAGAATGGGGTGGTGACACTTGTATTCTTAGTCCGTCACCACACGGACAAAATTTTAGGTATTTGCCACCCTATTGATATAAAATAAAAAAATCATTAGACTATTACTACATCCGTGGCATGGAATGGGTAGATCACCCTATATATTCTCAATCAACATTAACATACGAACAGACATTAATCATGTTAATATAAAGATGAATTATTACGCTCCCCGATTCTCGTCTTGTTCATAGCCGATGAATATATACATACTGACATATGGAAATGAAGCTGTCGAGCCAGACTGGGCTCATTGACTCGTCGCATTTAAACACACAACTATTACAAAAACTTTATTTTATTTACAGTCTGTACCTCTAAAACCACCACTACAGCGAATAATAAAGTAGAATGGTCTCATGTGTCAATCGTGGTGGTTAAATTAATAAATATTTTTTTATTGCTAATGATGGCAGACTAGCCACGGACTACCTGATGGTATGTGGTAACCGTCGCTCAAAGCCTCAACTATACGTAGAGTATTTGTCAAGCCGCTGCGCACAATTTAATTTTTCAGATATGAAATGTAAGATTATGCCTAATAAAAGTCGGAGAATGTATAAATTACAAAATTAAACCCCTGAACCTTTGACCCCTCTTTATAATCCATTATCATCATCCATCATCACTGTTTTTGGTGAGGTTGATGTAAGTAGCGATAAAATTCCAATATTTAAAAAAGTTGTGTAAATTATTTAGAAATCGTTATTTGAACTATAGGTATCATAATTTCTATTTATAGATTTGTGTTATTATACAAATACATACATAAATATGTGCATAATATAGCATCACGCCTGTATCACCAAATGGGTAGGTAGAAGTGTATTACACACCCAAGGTTCGAAAATATGTTTAAGTCCCACGTAATAGATAGGCTAGCCTATTGCCGTCTACATTTCAAAACTCCAGGGTGCTATTAAGAATTTTTCTTTTTATGAATAAGCTCAATAGCACTTAGCCGGCCCGGGGATCGAACCCAAAACCTCATGATCAGCAGTCACTTACGCTACCACTGCACTACCGACGTTTTATACACATAGATGACCTAATTGTTATTATTATTACTAATGTCTTCATCTTTCCTTTTTTTTCTTTTTTGCTTAATGAGCTAGGTATTATTGCTGTCAATTAATTGTTGTTCATCCATCCATCCATCAGCCTTTCATCGTCCACTGACATAGGCCTCACCAAAATGGGGGTTTTACCATAATTGCCACGCTTGGCAGGCGGATTGGCGATCGCAGTGGATGTTTTTAGTACACAGGGGAACGCTGCTGCCCGGTTCCCCGGTAATCCCTTAGTCGGCTTTTCCTACTCCCATAGGAAGAGACAGGGTAGAGCTATTCTTGGTGCCGGCCCCACACGGCTGTTAACCTATACCTTACTTTTATCCTTAAAGATCTTAACAATATAGCTATCGATGCATGTGGTGACACCTTAAAAAGTTGTGCATTTATGTTTAAATTTTTATATATATTGTAGTGTTAAAAATAATGTAACAATTACTGGTTGTCCAAATAAATGAATCGCACAAAAGTTACTGTCCATCAGTAACCAATTTATTGAAACCATTTCAATGAGCCCTAATCACAATACCAGTTCCATGAGTATGTGTAGAAGGCTTCCATCCATCCATCAGCCTTTCGACGTCCACTGCTAGACATAGGCCTCCCCAAGAGAACGCCACAACGAGCGGCCGTGTGGGCTCATATGGGGGGTTAGTGCCATAATCGCCACGCTTGGCAGGCGGGTTGGCGATCGCAGTAGCTGTTGTTAATACTCGAGGGAGTGCTGCTGCCCACTCCCCCGATATTCCCTCAGTCGGCTCTTACGACTCCCATGGGTGGAGAGGGATGGGACAATTCTAAAGCCGGCCCCACACGGCGAGTAAAAGGCTTATAGTTTTCAAATAGCTGAAACGTAACAGATAAGAACGCTTTCGATCAAGTTACCTTTCAAACGAAAAAACTAAACTAAAATTTGTTCAGCCGTTTGGTGCTATGCACATTTACAAATATTTACCGCCTCGAAGTAAACATACGATTCTTATAATAAATGTAACTACTTTTATTTCAAACTAGATTCTATACTATTATATATATATATATATATATATATATATATCTATACTATTATAAAGCTGTAACAGAGCTGTGTCTGTACATTCAATATATTTGAGAAAAAATGACTGTAATAGGCTATATAGGGGTGTCTAAACCCAAAACATTTTTTTTTTAATTTTTGTCTGTTTATCTGTTTGTCTGTTTGTTTGTTCGCACATCACGCAAAAACTACTGGACGGATTTTGATGCAACTTTTTTTATTTAAAAGATCTTGATTAGACTTAAAAAGTGGTATACATTTTACCCCGCTACTATATCGAGAACCTGAGATTAACCGAAAAACTAGCTTTTAGATGCGGCGAAGCCGCGGGCAAAAGCTAATTAGAAAATAAATACGTCATTCTACAGAACATTAATTATCTCTATGCAGAAATAACTATCCCACGGGAAGTATTCGTTTTTCCGGGCTAAAAAGTAGCCTTGTCTGGGCTCCAGACTAGGCTATATTTTCAATATTTACGGCGGGCGTGAAAGTGTAACTAGCAATGAGTTTGTTGTCTTTCGCTTTTATAATATTAGTAAGGATTAATAATACTATTTGCTCTTGTAATTAGAGCTAAAACAAAAAGTATTTCATTATTATAATACGCCACTAGAATTTTTTAGAAGTCGATGAAGTAATTAGGGTATCGTCTACTGATTTCGTCGAGGGCATTTTAATTTTCAAATTAATTGTTATTCGTCTCATTATCTCGCTAAATTTGGACTAAGAATATTATCGTAAAATGGCCAGATTACGTAAAAGCATCAACAGTAAAATCGAGCTGAATATGTGAAAATTTTAACCTTTTTTTGTTAAGGTGGGATAAAATAAACTTAAACGCACACCCCTTCGTTCAAGGCAACAAGCCCCAGACTACCCTGTAGTCTGGGGCCCTTCCCCTTGTTGCCTTGAACTACCCTGGAGTCTGGGGCCCTCACCCACTACATAAACCCGTCGTGTACCGCCTCTCCTCCTGTGTTGGCGGGCCACTGGAACTATGTTGCATTTATTGTACTCAGCTAAATTTATTAACAGTTCCATGTCTGTTCCATATTTTAGTACTTCTAGCTCATTTTCAAAAGAATTTGTATTTATATGAGTCAGAAAATGAAAGGCAATGTAGACTGACTACTAGAAAAAAAGACTTGCCTATTATTCTGAGGGCAAAGCTTAGTGTTGTTAAACATTCCTCATGTGTGCAGTCAGTCAATCTATACAATAAGTTACCCACATATCTAAAAATGTTTGAAAATTTAAAAATATTTAAAAACAGCATTTTTTTACTGAAACTACAGCATTGAGGAATTTTGTTCTGATAAAAATAAATAATTATATAAATAATTGTTGACATAAAATCTAATTTAAAAATGTTAATTATAATGTGTACTAATTTAAAATATAAATAATAATTATTATGATAGTAATAAAGATAATAGGAGTAATAACAATAATAATTAAGGACATGTAATTTGTTTTATAATTTAATTACAATTTAAGAAATAAATACAATACAATACAATTTCTTGTCGTGGTCGTCGCGAATATTTTAACCTTTTTTTTTTGTTAAGGCGGGAAAAAGTTTTTCTAACCGCACACCCTATCGTTCGGGGCAACGACCAGGGTAGTGTGGGGCCTGCACCCACTAAAGAAACCCGCCGTGTGCCGTCTCTCCGCCTTTATTGGCGGACCACTGGAACCATGTTACATTCCTTCGGTGGTCCGCCGGCGGCTTACCCTTTCGGGTACCCTCTACTGAGCGACGCATCCGCACGCAGAGCGTCGCACCTTCGCGAGAGGCCTTGCGGGTGGCGGACGTTCCCCGGTCAATCCACCCGCAGCCTCAGCTAGGGCGGCATGAGACGCAAGTATCTGCGCCTACGCCGCCCCGATCGCTGGCGGCGGTTTGGGTCAGCGGAAGAATCCTCCTCCCTGGTCCTCTCCGCCGCTTCCTTCCGCGAGATGACATCCTCGCAGAAGGCAGCGACCGTGGCCCAATTCCTGTCGCTGCCAAGCATCGCTCTGATGACGCTCGGCAGCGAGAGGTCCCCCCCTATTGCCGCGACGAGTTCACGGCGCTGCTCGGCCCAAGCCGGGCACGACTCGAGCGTGTGCTGCGCCGTGTCTTCGCCGCAGCCGCAATGGTGACAGCCCGGAGTCGCTTCCCTCCTTGCCACAATGTGCAGATATCTGCCGAAGCAACCGTGCCCCGACATCACCTGCACCAGTCGGAAGGTAAGGACTCCGTGCCGTCGCCCTGCCCACTCTTCCAGCACTGGCTGGAGTGCTCCTATGGTCCGAAGACCGGCCCGGGGCGCCTCCAGCCGCGCCCTCCAGCTGGCCATGGCAGCTCGGCGGGCGTCGCCCTGCCATCTGGCCACCACGCTGGGTGGGGGACGACCACCTCCCTCCCGCTCTTGCGACGCCCGCCGATACACCTCGGCGAGCACCTCCGCCTCCAAGTCCCACGGAGGGGTTCCGGCCAACGCGCAGGCCGCCTCCGTCGACACCGTGCGGTATCCGCGTATGACTCTGGACGCGACGACTCTCTGTGGCCTCCACAGAAGAGCCCTGTTTAGTGCGTCCAGGGCCCCCGCCCACACAGGGGCGCCGTACAGCGCCATCGACCGGACCACCCCCGCGTAAAGCCGTCGGCACGCATTGTTGGGTCCGCCCATATTCGGCATGAGCCGTGCAAGGGCGGACGCCGCACCGACGAGCCTTGGGGACAGTTGACGGAAGTGCTCGCAAAAAGCGCCACCGCCCGTCCAGCACTAGACCCAGATACTTTATCTGAGCCTGTACCCCAATTTGGACCCCGTCCACAGTGATCGAGGCGCCAGCAGGTGGCCGACGTCGGGGCCCATGGAAAAGCAGGGCCTCCGACTTGTTCAGGGCCACCCTAAGCCCCAGCGCCCCGATCCTCCTGACGGCCCTCAGGCGCATAATCGCGCCGACGTCGCGCAGGTGCTGGACAATGCGGGCAGCTAGGATTCTCTCCAACAGCTTACCCGCCTCGTCCAGCAGCACGATGGGCCTGAAGGCCCCGACTGAATCCGGCGTTCGCCCCGGCTTCGGCAGGAGTACCAGCCTCCCCTCCTTCCAGCAGTGCGAATATTTAAACCTAGCGATTTAAAATCGCCGTACAACGCCATGTATCAAAACAATTATCACAAATTACTTTGTAATTTTGACTGTGGTTATTAGATTATAGAATCAATTTTTTTTCGACATGATATTGCTAAATCTAAAGCATACAATCATTTATTTACAGTTTAAAATAATTATTTAAAAATATAGGTAAATTCTGTCGCAAAAATGATAAGGATGAAATCATGAGGACACTGGCCATCAGACGACGAAAAAAAAAAAAAAAAAAAAACATAGTGAGTATGTGTTATACATGGCGATACTAAACCCCAAAGAATATTAATAAGCGAGGTATCAATAGAATCATGTATCAATAGTCACTGGAAAGTTACCACCGTATGCTAATATGATAATTTTGTAATAAGACTAATGGTGACCAAAGACATTAATTGAAGCACATCTGCAGTGCTAATGTGTCAATTTATATAAAAGTAATGGTGACCCACCAATAAAAAAAAATATATATAAAAGTAATAAGTCCAATTACAATAATCACCTTTTTGTGCAATTGGCCGAATGTGTGAGTCCATGCACAGATACACATTGATGTAAGACTTTGCATTATATAAACTCATGGTAGGATAAATCTGTATTCAGTCTACTGTTGTAACAACTGCTTTAGTTCTCACTCTTCTTAATTTAAATAAAGTATGTTTTGAAGTAAAACTTCTTTAGGCGCGACTAGGGAGTAACTCAGTTTTTTTTTTTCTGACGGAAGTAACTCTTAGTCGTCGCACGTCTGTGTAGTTTCCGCTATTTAAAAATAATAATTTGGATTGGTCGTAAGTATATGTCATATACTCCACGCTTCTTGACTTATACGCAAGCTAGTGGCAAATATCATAATCAATTAGGATTATTTATTTCCAAATTTTCAAACGGATCAATTGTGAATAGCAAAGTGAATAAAAATTCAACAGTTTTAAAAAAAATATTTTATTGCAGTTTTTTTTCTTTTTCCGTCAACGCCAATGAAGTTTTACTTCAATCGCGCGTAAAGGTTACACACACACACTTTTTTTTTAAAGTAAGACTGTGCTTCTAAATTTGATTATGTATTACCATCGATTCACTGTAGATATTTCATCAGTCCATACAATTGAAATCATAAATCGCTTAGTCTAAATTTTATGGCTCGAACACAATGATTTGTATCGTTCAACCGCAGCAATGAAATTTTCAGCGTTGATATCCGATTACAATATAGGTTTATTGAATAAGGTTTTACTAAACCAGTAAGATTTATACCCTAAGAGTATACATAGTTCCAGTGGCCCGCCAGTAAAGGCGGAGAGACGGCACACGGCGGATTTCTTTAGTGGGTGAAGGCCCCACACTACCCTGTTCATTACCCCAAATGACGGGGTGTGCGGTTAGGAACATTTTTCCCGCCTTAACAAAAAGAAAGGCACTACTAGTGTCTATACACTACAATAATCACTTACCATCACAGGAATCGTAAGCAATAAAAATAGGTATAAAAAAAATAATAAAAAAAAAAAGGGTGTGCGTGTAACCTTTACGCGCGATTGAAGTAAAACTTCTTTGGCATTGACGGAAAAAAAAACAATAATAAAAAAACAGCAATTTAAAATATTTTTTTTAAAACTGTTGAATTTTTATTCACTTTGCTATTTACAATTGATCCGTTTGAAAATTTGGAAATAAATAATCCTAATTGATTATGATATTTGCCACTAGCTGGTGTATAAGTCAAGAAGCGTGGAGTATATGACATATACTTACGACCAATCCAAATTATTATTTTTAAATACCGGAAACTACACAGACTAAGCGTTACTTCCGTCAGAAAAAAAAATCTAAGTAACTCCCTAGTCGCGCCTAAAGAAGTTTTACTTCAAAAATAAATAATTTGTTGGTTTTATTCGGATCCGAATCTATCTGGCTATGTTCATGAACGGCGTACACTATTATGTCATCAGGTGGATGTGATTTTTCTAGCATCGTTACCAATAAAATAAAAATAGTAGCATAGTGATAAAGCCTTGCTTATCCCAGCATGCTTGATTGGAGAAGTACCACCCTCTCACAAAAGATCAGCATGTAACAACAGTAGGTACTTGTACCGTTGTGTTATGTATCGACGGCAGCAAAGAACAAAAAGACATCTACATTTTTGCGAAATTCACTTTTTTACATTATTGAATTCAGATTTTTTTATTTTATGTACTGATATTATTTTTTTGTAAAAAATCTTATTTTTTATTATTATTTTATCGCGTATATAAGGACAACTACACCTATTTTTATGAAGTAACGAAGTACTTACGCACATCTACACTTGTGCGTGTGTGCGTTGTACCATTCGGCGCGTCGCATATCATAAACAAAGATATCAGTTACATGCCCGTTTCATCTCAATCAAAATTAAAGCATACAACGATAGATAATGATTATGAGGATGAAGAAGACTGAAGAAAAATACTGTTTTTTCATATTTTACCGATAGTTGAAGTCGATGAGCTTTGATTAGACTTTGTTTGAGATATAAGATTTTCATCATCTCGCTCTTGAGCTACGTCTATAAGTTGTTTTCGAGGGTCATTACAAATCGACACACGCGCAGACTTGACGACTTCCAGCCTCCCGAACAAGCCAGTTTCCGAAAAGGCTATAGTACCATAGACCAAATCCACATGCTACGCCAGATTATACAGAAAGCCTTCGATTCGATCGAAACTTGGGCGGTGCTGGAGTCCCTTCAGTGGTGCCAAATTGACATCGAAGTGCTGAAGTGCTTGTATAGAAACGCCACCATGTCAGTCCGTGTTCAGGACAAGATTACGAAACCGACCCAACTGCAGAGAGGTGTTAGACAGGGATACGCTACGGTTGTCCCCGAAACTCTTCACCACTGCATTGAAAGATGTCTTCAAGCTCTTGGACTGGACCGGATTCGCGAATACATCACTCACCTTCGATATGCCGACGACATCGTAGTCATGGCAGAATCACTGGAGGACCTTGGCACCATGCTCAATGATCTCAGCAGGGTTTCCCGACTAGTGGGTCTCAAAATGAACATGAACAAGACGAAAGTCATGTCTAATCCTAGTCGGGAGTGCACTTCTCGAAGTTGTCGACCACTATGTCTGTCTGGGACAAACAGTCCAGTTAGGTAGGCACAACTTCGAGAAAGACGAATCCAACTCGGCTGGGCGGCGTTCCGGAAGTTAAGGAAGATCTTCTCGTCCAATATTCCGCAGTGTCTGAAAACGAAGGTCTACGACCAGTGTGTGTTACCAGAGATGACAATTATGGAACAGAGACGTAGTATCTGAATGTTGGCCTCGTGTCAAGGCTCAAAGTCACCCAGCGGGCTATGGAGCGGGCTATGCCTGGTATTTCCCTACGTGATCGAATCCGTAATACGGAGATCTCTAGGAGAACGAGAGTGACCGACATAGCCCGCCGGGATGCCATGCTGAAGTGGCAATGGACAGGCCACATGGCTCGATGAACCGATAACCGTTGGGGAAGAAAGATTCTCGAGTGGCGACCAAGTATCGGACGGCGCAGCGTAGGACGGGCCCCCACCAGATGGACCGACGATCTGGTCAAAGCTGCGGGGAGCCGTTGGATGTTGTTGGTAATAATTTGATAAATAGAATTTTCTTAAAATTTTGCATATTGTTATAAAAATAAGTTTAATTTAACTTGGCTATCATAATACCGGTTCAGTTCCTATGTATGATTATAGCTTGTTTAGAATTTTTTTTTTTTAATCGTGAAGGAAAGTTCTTTTTTTCTTTAATTTTAATGATTGTGATTAAAATAAGCTTTACCTACATGTATTAATACGGATCCAATTCTTTTCTGTGCTTATAGCTTGAGTAAGTTTTGATAATTATTTTTGAAGATTGTACCTCCTTTCTTTTTTCTTTTATTTATCTGATAGTTTTTAGTGCTGTAGATTTATTTAATGTTATTTTTACTGTTTATATTAGCATAAGCCTCTAATATGAATGAAACAATAAATTAATTTTCTTTCTTTCTTAAAAATATTATTTTTTTCTGCAAATTTTGCATTTTGTTATTTTGTAATATGATTACAACGATTAAAAAATCAATTAAAGAATCGCTGAACTCAATTATTTTCTTGAACTCCATAAGCACATCATATTAATAGTTATATCTGCAATATCAATATCTAACCCTCTAGAATTACCAAGTAACTTGAGATAACTACAATATTTTGGTGTTAATCATAGTTACCCTTTATTTATTTTGATAGTTAGATATATATTATAAAAAAGTATAGTAATGAGTCTTTTTATAATTAAAATGATTTACGTATCAGTAATTAGATAGTCCTACGTAGAAGCGAACATATGGTAGTTGACTCAGTTGGTTATTTATTTTATATGAAGTAGATAAATATATCTACCTTATTTCGAATAAAATATATATATTAGTTAATTGACTATCACTATTATCTTTGAAATGCCGTATTAATTAACTGTCACAAATTTGAAGAAGCTAACTATGTTCTTGTAGAAGTTATTACATTTTTGCGTTAATAACGCTCTCCTGAAAACTAGTGATTTTGTAGATAGCCGTTTATTCTTTGCTGCCGTCGGTATGGTGAGTGGGAGCGCCGGAGGCCCTCCCTATACTTTTATTATTATACATCCTATCATCTCCTTCCTATCCTCTGCCTATTCACCTTCTATCCCTTTTCCTTGGTGATGACGACGCGCGAGTGATGCCACTGGTGTGGCTAGCACCTATCGGCTCTTCGAGTTCAAAAGTCTGATAGAGATTTAATAAAACACTATTCGTTGAATTTTCAAATCGCAATAACTTTTGAAAGAATTTACCGATTTTCTCGTAGTTTACGGCATTCAACGCAACTTCTTGAGTTCTTTGAAGAATCTAGAAGAAGTTTGAACTGGTCAGACTGAAAATTTTATAGACATTCCGAAAAAAACATTTTTTTAATTTTTTTTCGACAACAATATCTCACGAACGAATTAACCGATTTTGATCTGACTGGCGACGATCGACGTGGTTATTTGATTTTAAGAGCTGATTAGTTTTTGGAATCGATCGGTAAAACCCCTTAAAAGTTAATCCAAAAAAAACATATTTGAAAAAAAATATTGTAGTTTTTTTGAGATTTCTCAAGATCTACCAGTTCGAATCGGTCCTAATTGTATTCAAAATCTAGTTTTGTCAAGTCCTTTTGAATGACTCCGATGAAATCGGTCAAGCCGTTCAAAAGTTATGAGAGGTTTACATGCGGCCACACACATACACACACACACACACACATACATACAGACATCATCCTAGGACCTTCCTAGGACCTCAAAACGTCAACATCCGTTGAAAACTCGATTTTCGAAAAACGGAGTAAAACCAAAGGACCTTAAAAAATCTGAAGTTGTAGAGAATAAAATTTGCATAATTATTTACTTAGATATATTATTTTGATAAAATTTCTAAGGGGTTTCACGTCAACAGTATAACAATAATAGTCAGTTGGAAATAATCAAGTTAGTTATTTGACACAGCACGTTTGCTTCAATCAGGAAGCTTAATTTCACTGATGTATTCTGAATTAATTTTCTTGAATGAAGGCAAAATGACGGCCTTTGGCACATTGCTGTAAAATTACAATATTATTTATAAAAGAAAAAAATGTTACTGTACATACCTACGAGGTAGCTTAGTTGGTAGATCGGCCATGAGAATTCAAAATGTTGTTTAATAGCAGCTGTAATATTTTGTGAATATTTAGCTCATAAATATTTATACTTGCGGGAGAAAACAGCAAGAAGAAATTGGTACGGCAGTATGGACTACCCAGACAGCTCATTCCGATTGATGTGTGACGGACATGTCTGAGGTAATATGTGATGAGGAATAGAAGGTTCTTTAAATAATTTACTGTTTATATTACTTGAAACATTTTTTTGTGAAAGTGGAAAAAGAGAAATTTTCTACGAGCTGGTTTCGAACTCGCGCCTTGGTCTATCCGGGAGGATGCTTTAGACCGCTAAGCTATTGTAGAAATCTTATTCTTCATGATCCTAGGTCTCCAGACCCTGACCACTGAAGGAATGTAGTACGGTTCCGGTGGCCCGCCAATAAAGGCGGAGAGACGGCACACGGCGGGTGTCTTTAGTTGGTGAGGGCCCCACACTACCCTGCTCATTGCCCCGATCGACGGGGCGTTCACAGGATCCTATCGCTCTTTTAAAGAGGTGGTTTAAAAGAAAAAAAATACGGAAACCCCATAAAAACAGAAAAATTGATAACTGCAAATTTGGTAATTTTGTATGGGAATCGCCTCTTTGGATTATGGACCTACTGTTTTGGCTAACAAACTACAAAATGATCGTTACTGTCATTCTTTCTGATTCATTAGAATTAAAAGCAAGTTTAATTTAATTATCTATCTAAACTCAAACCTCAGGCGATGCCAATTGATTTGGATTAATTCGCTGATTTAATATCGCTGATAAAATAAATTGTAGGTGATACGAAGTTCAGCGGGTTATCTAGTAAAATATATTCACTAGCCTTTGTCCGCGGCTTCGCCGTAGCTAAAACTTATTGCGTAATATCTCATGCTCCCGATATAGTAGATTAATTTACCAGTTGTTAAGTCTAATCAAGAGCTAACAAACAAAAAAAGTTACATCAAAATCCTTTCGGTAGTTTTTGCGTGATGCGCGAACAAACAAATAGACAAAAAATCTAAAAAAAAAACGTTTTGTGGTTAGACACGCCTATTTAGCCTAATTCAGTCATTTTTTCTCAAATATCTTAAATGTACAGACATAGCTCTGTTACAGCTTTACGATAGTATAGACTAGCTGCTACCCGCAACTTGGCCGTGTGGGGCCGGCTTTAGAATTGTCCCACCCCTCTTTACCCACGGGAGTCGTAAGAGTCGACTGAGAGAATACCGGAGGAGTGGGCTGCATCACTCCCTCGAGTATTAACAACATCCACTGTGAACACCAACCCGCCTGCCAACCGTGGCGATTACGGCATTATCCCCCAATCCCACACAGCGGGAACGCTCGTTGTGGCGTTCTCTTGGGGATGCCTATGTCCAGCAGTGGAGGTTGAAAGGCTGATGATGATGATGATGATGACCCGCAACTTCGTCTGCGTGGAATTTAGTTATTTTCTATTTTAGTGCAGTATCCTAATTATTTTTCCAAAATAAAAGTAGTGATCCTCGTCCTGTAAGTGAGTGAGTCCCATCTAAATCGGTTCATCCGTTCAGGATATTAGTCGTGGATCTATTTTGGAGGTGAGGCTGGTTGATTATTAAATGAAAGTCTTACACACTGATTGATTAATAAAGGTCACAGGTTATATGCACATAAATGTCCACAATAGCTTATGTTATATGTAAGTAAATAATACATTCTATATTCTGACTCCACATACAGTCTAATACCGCGAAAGGTTTACGTGCGCATGCGAGATATCCGAGGTTCGCAACCCGACTGACACAATATTAAAATATGGGGAAAACGGCGAGTGATACATAACACATACCTATCCGTGTACGTGCACTTACACAAATAAACATATGTGTATCTCTACATGTATATTCGACATATATATACTTATCTATTTGAATCGGTATTCATTAACAATTTCATGGGTTTATTTAATTATTTAAACAGCTTTGTGCTAGTGAAAGAACCGTCCAAATCGGAGCTGCCGTTCCGGAGTGGTATTCGTTCACAATTTTATGGGTTTTATTATAATACTTTCTGATATTTACGCGAATGTTACACATTTTGAAATAAAACTACGTTTACGGAATCTATCGCGTTTACTTGATTTTACTACTATCCCGACGTTTCGAATACTTTACAGCATTCATGATCACGGGTGGACTTAGATGATAGACGTCCAAGGTTGATATGTTATTTCAACGGTTTCATCTACCCACAGTATATGATTTTACAAAATTTTTGGTTTATTTATTTTAACCCACCTAATATTCGTTTAGAAACACAGTGAAAATATCTACTTCAAATGTCTATGCTTACAATGTATGAGACTTTAAATTAGTATATTAAAATGAGTATAATACTCATCTTTAAATTGTATTTTTTTTTTTATTTAGTGCTCAAAAATTCTACCACAAACTACCAATTACTACCAGTGAGAAGACAATCTTGGTTAATAGTTTATATTATTAAATATATTGATTTTGCCAAAAGCTAAGACTAAGAAGCTACCACCGGATCGGAACGCGGCCTGACTGAGAAAGATCCGGCCAGAAAACTCAGTAGGCAACAACTGTAACAATAATCCATAACACAGGTAGATGAAACGTTGTCACGTCAAAAGAAAGAACTGTAAATAAAATATCAAAGTACATATTCATATAATGCTTCAAGAAATGAAATAACTATATGTAATGTTTTCCTTTGCGAGTATAATATTGTTATTCTCAGAACGTGTTTATTATCTCTGTTGAAAATAAAACGACAGAGAAATAATGATATAAAGGATTCTTTTGTCACAGATGTTTTGCTGATTTTCAGATAAGCCTTTTATCTGCTTTTAGTGCTGTACTCATGGTTTAGTTCAAACGATTATGTAGTTGTTACAAGTCAGTTGTTATGTTGTCAATAAGACTGAAAGATGATTTGTCCAATCGATTAACGTTTTATACTGAGAGACCGGTATGTATGTGGCGTACTTATATTACTTGCAAGCATACGGCCCACCTGATGGCAAGTGGTTACCGTAGTTTATAGAGACTAGAGGCATCACTTACGCGTCGCTATCTCCAAGGAAAGGGATAGGAGGTGGATAGGAAGTATATTAAGAAGAGAATAGGTAGGATAAGAGGATAGGAGGGACCTGAGGCATCACTCGCGCGTCGCTATCTAGCTCTACTACTAGTTAATATCGCATAATATTAATAATTACCTCTATTGCACACCTCACAAGCGAAGCGTTGAGGTGGGTACTGCTCTCGTTTTACGCAGAACAACTGATTTTTCAAACTTAAAAAAACAAAACAACTATAATCAATATTTATCATATATTGCACTTGTAAAATAATATCAAGAAAAAAACATTATTTTTAACACTCATGATATATTTTGTGCCATTTTTGTTATTTAAACTAGTTAAAAAACTGTTTAAAAAAGTTATGTCTTGAACGTCCGTGTGTTGTAGGTAATGTATGTTAACACCATAACGACCGAACTACTTTACTATTCAAGTAATTTTTTCTTTTTAACTTCAGTATTATTACGAATAGAGCGATGTGGTTTAATTGTTATTAAATAAACAAAAAAACATAGTGAATATTTACGCTCGACTCGATGGCACAATGGTACACTAAGACCAGCGCTAAACCTTATTTCGTGAGAACTATTTAAACTACTTCTATAGACCAATATATTATTATAAGTACTTCTTAAAATTAGCGCTAGTTGGCGTATAAGACATGAGAGCCACATTAGTATGTTTTGAAATTAGCGCTATCTATGTGATTTATTGAAAACTACTTAGTAAGACCAATACATTATTAGTTACTAATCAAATAATCAATTTCATTGTGAAAAATGAAGATTATGAGGCGTGCACTTTAGGATTTTCCAAAGTATTTTTTTTAATTACATTAAACTAGATTATGAGCTGGTAAGCTACTTTAAATCATCACAGTGACACAACAACAGCATTTTTTCTGAATTTAAAGCCTATAGTGTATATTAATCCAAATAATACTCGTAAGCTGCCTCATTTTAAATTTTATTCAATCCTGTCTATTGTATGTATATCTATTCAAATAAATGCCTCTGTGGTGCAGCGGTAGTGTAAACGACTGCTGATCGTGAGGTCTCGGGTTCGATCCCCGGGTCAGCCATTGCTATGGAGCTTTTTCGTAAAAAGAAAAATTCTTAGTAGCAGCCTGGATTTTGGAAATGTGCTCAGCAGACGGCAATATGCTCGCAACCTATTAGGACGTAGGACTTAAGCATAGCAGGCGAACGGTAGGTGTGTAATACACCTCTGCCTACCCCTTTCAGGAATACAGGCGTGATGCTATGTTTATGTTTTTTTTTTAAATAATTAAAATACATGTCCCTAAATAATTTCAATAGTATTTTCATAATATTATGTATACTAACTAACTTACCATCACGCTATTTCCGTTGCGGGGTAGACGGAGATAATAGAGTGCCAAGAAGCTTTATTCTTGCATACATTTCTCGCTTCCTCAACATTCATAATTCAGACTCCTGACTCCACCTTCCTTCAATACAGGACCGATTTGGTCTAGGTAATAGGTGAGTCTCGGTCTCTCCCTGTACTTACATCTTGCCACTTTCGCATTGTATGTTTTCTTAACTAGTCACTCGTCCGGCATTCTTTCCACATGTCCGAACCATCGAAGCATTCCCTTTCGCATCTTTACACCAATACTCTCTTTCATAACTACTCGCTCTCTTACGTCGTCGTTACGAATGCGGACAGTCTGTCTCACTCCGCAGATTCTTCGCAGATATCGCATTTCGACCGCATTGATTTTACTCTCATACTCCTTTTTGCATACCAAACTCTCGCTACTATACTAGTGAGTTCTAATACCTAAGGCTGAATCGATAACTAATTACTGTGAAATATTCTCGCCTAATATTTTAGGCGAGAATATTTCACAGTAGACACTATGAAAAAAAAAAGCGCTGCGAGTGCCAACTTTCACATCAGCTTCATTATAAAATGCTAATAAAATATCGTTATAAACGCTATGATAAATAACTCTGTCTGGACATCTACAAAATAGTGCTTAATAAGCTTATATTATAAATATGCTGTAGGTATCTGCCTCAGGTACTGCAGCTTGGTTAAAATAAGCTAAGACACCTGTTAGCTTAATCATAGCGTTAATGACGCGCTGAAAAAAAAGCTTGCCCTATATTGTAATATATATAAGTACAACTTCAAATTATAGTCTATTGGAATATAATATTTGAAAGAACGAAAATCAAAATCCATGTACCAATTTAAAATACGTGCCCTATGCACTTCGTTTTACCTCAATCGAAACAGCTTTAACAGAAACCAAATTCGCTACATCCATAACGAGTATTGATACGTGTTTCAGTACCCACAAAGGCAAAGCTTTCAGCTTTCAGGCTCTTTAGTTTACGCGCGCCACTCGCGCTGAATACACGCTGATCGACTCGCGACTGTACTCGATACACACCTCGTCAACATCCCAACACTATCGCAAATAAAAATATAGCTTTCTATTTGAATTTAGAATTCAAGAAATTAATTAAACAATAAAACAATAGTTCTCTATTCTTAGCAAAAAAAAATTGTGAAGAAAATAATGTTTAAATTGTTATTTTCTTAAAATCATTATGTTTTAGTTTATTACTCTCCGTGTAATGTGTTTTATGTTATAAATGATTTATTATATTAAAATAATTTAGTGGGATGGATGAGTGGGCACGGGAGCAGAAAAGCAGGTTTAAAGAGCTGAACAACTCCAACTTCGAATTTATTTGCATTGGTAAGTCAATGTTATTATAACGGATTAAATTATTTATCTAGCGCCGGTCGATGTGTTATCCAGTGGAAATATTAAGAGATTAGATAAAATGCATCGATTTTCAATTTGTTCTAGTGCATGACCAAACACGTCAAGCTTGTTCAATGTAATGACTAAGTCATTATTAGTTTAGGTATTGAATTTATTAGGTTTGAAAAAAATTCTAAACATAACTTATCTAAATTATAATGTTAAAGACATATTTTATATTATAATAGGTACCCTAGTCCAGCAACTAATTAGATACCGATATTATACACAAATTTTGTAAAAAAAAAATGAATGTGTTGTGGTTTTGAGGCGTAAAAATGAATTAAATCTCTTTAAATTTTAAAACAAATTAAGTAAATACGGTATTACTGTTCTATTATATTTTGGACAGAAATTTCACTTGATACGAATGATCTATGATTTAGTCCTAAATTCACCATAAAGACAGTCATTTACATGTCTGGCTCATTCGCTGCATATAAATGAGGTAGGGTATTTTGTGACTCCTCATGTACTGGGTTTAGGATACTTGTAATATCAAAAATAAATTGTTATAAGTAAGCACTCAAATATAGTAAGCACTCAAATGAGATGATTTCAGTGATTTCACTGAATATGATGATATATATATAAAAAATACATTGTTTTACATTATATTACGTAATTGCATGCATATTATTTCATAACGAAAATATTATACAAGAAAAATAGAAGCAATGTATTGTAAAAATATTGATAGTTGCGGAAGGATGTTATTTTTGAAGTAACTTCTGTTAGGGATGAATGGAAGAAAAAAATAATAAAATAAAAACATAAGTGCTGATCACAAATTACTAACTTATAATCACACCATCTCCCTTGCGGGGAGGCAGAGAGAACAGGGTGCCAAAAGGCTCTATTCTTGCAAACATCTCTTACTTTCTCAACATCTATAATTCTTTTCATAATATACGGATACGTAGGATACTAGGGAGAAAATAGGTAAGATAATAAGGTGAGCATAGGGAAGGGGCTTGGATTTTCCGCGCTCTCACTCGCCATGCGAAACTCAATGGTATGAGTTTCTACCGTTGTTTTACGCTGATCTTCTGTAAGAGGGTGGTACTACCCTGATCCAGCCGGCCCATTCATACTGGCAAGCATAACCCTTTTTTTTTTGTTAAGGCGGGAAAAAATGCTCCTAACCGCACACCCCGTCGTTCGGGGCAACGAAAAGGGTAGTGTGGGGCCCTCACCCACTAAAGAAACCCGCCGTGTGCTGTCTCTTCACCTTTGTTGGCGGGCCACTGGAACTATGTTACATTCCTTCGGTGGTCCGCCGGCGGCTTACCCTTTCGGGTACCATCTACTGAGCGACGCATCCGCACATGGAGCGTCGCACCTTCGCGGGAGGCCTTGCGGGTGGTGGACGTTCCCCGGTCCATCCACCCGCAGCCTCAACCAGGGCGGCATGAGGTGCAAGTATCTGCTCCTGCGCCGCCCCGGTCGCTGGCGGCGGTTTGGGTCAGCGGAAGAATCCTCCTCCCTGGCCCTCTCCACCGCTTCCTTCCGCGAGATAACCTCCTCGCAGAAGGCAGCGACCGCGGCCCAATTCCTGTCACTGCCAAGCATCGCTCTGACGACGCTCGGCAGCGAGAGGTCCCCCCCCTATTTCCGCGACGAGTTCCGGCTTGGGCACTGCTCGGCCCAAGCCGGGCACGACTCGAGCGTATGCCGTGCCGTGTCCTTGTCACAGCCGCAGTGGTGACAGCCCGGAGTCGCTTCCCTCCTTGCGACTATGTGCAGATATCTGCCGAAGCAACCATGCCCCGACAGCATCTGCACGAGTCGGAAGGTAAGGACTCCATGCCGTCGCCCCGCCCACTCCTCCAGCACCGGCTGGAGCGCCCCTACGGTCCAAAGACCGGCCCGGGGTGCCTCCAACCGTGCCCTCTATCTGGCCATGGTATCTCAGCGGGCGTCGCTCTGCCACCTGGCCACCTCCCTGGGTAGGGGGCGTCCGCCTCCCACCCGCTGGCAAGCATGACCCTACCACTAGAGAATACATAAATGTTAAAAGTTTTTTTTAGGAACTATGGATATGGAGATATAAAAAAAAGGTTGACGAGATAGGTATGTTATATCTACATTTATAGGTCGTTCTGGAGATGTTAAATGTCTGTAAGTCAGGTATTAGCCCCAAAATCATCAAAACTTTCCAACTGTTGTACGTATTTAGCTTTTTATATTTCAAACTTTTTTAACGACCGTGACACACGAAAAGTTATATAATTTAATTGACAAATACTGTAGTTAATGTCAGCTATTATTACAGTAGCTGTAACAGAGGAGTTATACAAAAAGTCACCACACCAACTCTTATGGGTACTAAGAACTTAGGTTATAAACGCCTTCTGTGCAGTATGTGTGTACTTTGGTGCGATACTGGAATTATATCGTAATATTGTTAATTTTGTAGAGCGGAGGCTTAACACTAAAATATTAATAAGACTAATAAAATTGCAGTAGATTTTTTTATGTAAGTTTAAAAGAAGCAAAATGGCAATTTAAAATAAAAACTTTAAACCATTTTCGCCGCAAATTTGGCTTGTTAAACTTTTACTCGCTCTTGTTTCTTTGTCACGGATTTTCCTCCTAGGGAAAGAACTCAAATCACGTCGATGAAACTTAACTTTTCACAAAAATTTACTAAATATTAAATGAGATTTAAAATAATTGACGATAGTACCAATGACAAGAGTGTATAAACAATTATTATCAACTGTCATTTTCACGTAACATACCAACAGTGAGTGTAACGGAAAATTTAGTTGTCAACGCATCCATCGTTATGGTTAGGGAGCTGAGTGCCAAAATTTCCATATGATCTGTTCGTGTGACAGACATGATTAATATCGATGATTGTACCATAAAAACATTAAGGACCGCGTCTGCCACCATAATTATAGGCCTGCGTTATCAATTGACAGCACCTTAAAAATGTAAAAAAAACGGTATGCTAAATCATTTGTTCGTGTCTGCCTCGTGGACTGATGGTCAGAGACCTCCTTAAAACGAGGAATATCGAAGAGGTAGACATGCAGCTCTCTGACTTTTTAAATAATTGTTTTTTAAACAATTCCTTATGATTTAAAAATGTGTATATAAAATATTCACTTGGCAGACCCGAATTGTTCAATTAATGACGATATAAAGAACCACAGAAAAATAATCTGCCACCATGGTAGCGCTGCGTTTTCATCGAAAGTGCTTCAAAATCATCCTCAAAACAATAAACACCGAAGAGGCAGACGTCCAGACCTCTGATTTTGCAAGGGCAGACCATTTTTATACAACGTTTTTTCGAAAGTTTGTCTTTCTTGCTTTCTTTCTTTCTAAGAGAGAAGACAGTGGTATAATTCGCCAGGTAGTTGGGGTTTACCCATAGGTTTACCCATATTCCACGTCAAATCACGTGGTCATTAGCCTGAATCCCTCGGATTTTGATGTCCAATGAATCGTGGGATTCGTTTAGCTCCAAACATTATTTAATTTTTTTATAAATGTTTATTTTATTTTTTATTAGGGGTTGCCCGGGTAAACAAAACATTAAATTGAGGAAAAACATAAAGAGGAGCTTTTTTTCAATTAATGATTTTTGTTTTCACAGAAAGTAGAACCCAAAACAGAAACATCCCTAATAGTTTAAAATTTTTGTTTTTCATGTTTAGTTTTTTAATTTTATTTAATTTCATAAAAGACAGAAAACAATACTACGTGAATTGATATTACTTAATAACGATTATAAACCGTAATACCAGCTTTACCTTCCTTCTCGAAAAAACTTTAACGAATGGTACATAAAAAACTCAGCGGCCTAGACGTCTGCCAACTTTTTTCTTATTTTGGGAGTCCTAATGAATCGAATGGACGCAACGAGAATGACGAATAAGTTATTTAGAACAGCTTTTTTAGCTTTTTTTTTTTTTTTTAGCACCTACGTCCGGTGATAAAACAGAGCCCTGCACGTCTGCCTCTTCGATGTTTATCGTTTTAAGGATGATTTTGACCAGTAGTCCAAGAGGCAGACGCGAACAAATGATTTATTATCTATTTTTTTTACATTTTTGAAGCGTTGTAACTCGAAAACGCAGAGACATACGACCTTCATTAACATGACGAAATCGATTTCTATTGGCATAAACTTTCATCCCTATTAATATGAAAGACGAACAAATCATATACTAAAATGGCACCCAGCTCCCTACCCATTAGTGCCACATAATAGGAGACGTGTATGATTATAAAATATAACTATGCCCGGTGGATGATTATCCACCGGGCATAGTTCCAGACTAACGAATTTGCGGTGAAAAGATGCATACACAATACCTATTATTCAAAAAGCAAAAGGAGACACATAATATACTATTATTAGATGACATAATACTATGAGTTAGAAGTTAACAATAAGCTGGTGTAGATAACATTGTGAAAAGCCTGTCTACGAGAATGTCTTGACTCCTACTAAATAAACTAAAGCAAAGTACACAAACGTGTGTGGACTATACACTGAAACATCCTTAACTTGAGAACAAATCTTGATAAGTTACTATGACAGTAAATAGTTGTTGTCGCTAGTACTACATGTTAGATAATAAATAACATAAAAAAGTTGCATTTTTGTATACTACATGGGTAGCGAAGAAGCATACAGCCCACCTGTTGGTGAGCGGTTACCGTAGCCTATAGACGCTTGCAACGCCAGTGGCATCACTCACGCGTCGCCATCTCCAAGGAAAGGTGTAGGAGATGGATAGGGAAGGTAATAAGAAGAGGATAGGTAGGATAATAAGAGAGGATAGGGAGTGGGTGTGGTCCTCCAGCGCTCTCACTCACCTTAAAAAACACAAAGATAAGCATAACTACCGTTGTTACACACTGATCTTTTGTGAGAGGGTGGTACTTCCCCGATCGAGCTAGCCCATTCGTGCTAGGATAAGCAAGGCTCTTCTACCACTAGACAAGCATTTAATATAATCACCACACTGTCTACAAATTAACTTCATTACTGAAATTGAGTTACTACGGTTCCTGTTCCCTCTTATTTATAAGAAACTTTGTTTGTCACCGTTAGATAGTGAGATCTTGTATTATAGACAATAAACTGGGGGTGAAAAATTTATGAATTCATACCATTACTTGACATAAATGCGTACAGTCACCATTTAATTGAGTTAAAATAATAACGTTAAGAAATTTCGCGACCTGAATTATAATTTCCAAGCGTTTATGACCCTCGACCTTAAAGCGTAACCGCTGGATAAATATTTGAGTGTCTGAAGTATAACTCAGCCCAAGTGATGATGGCTCTACTGTATAGAAAATGTGCGTTTGATATTTTTATACGACCTTCTCTGATTTGTTAAAGAGAATTTCAAGCGTTCGTACTAAAAATATAAACGATAATAATGTTTATGTTATAAATGAAAGCGTGTCTTCGTTGAGAATGAGTTAGGTTTAGTGTAGTAACGAGTCACATCCCACCTGAATCGGTAAGCGTTTAACCACTGCATTTGGATTGGCTATCTTCTGCAAAAGAAATAACGAATATTAGTATGCTTTATATAAAAATAAAATATAATAATTACATATTAAAGGTCATTATTACTGATTTATTCGCATTAAACCATTTTACTGGTATGTCAAAAAAATCATGAAACTGAACATGAGTATGTTGTTTATGAAAATAATTGACAAAACCAAATTATTTTTAGAATTTATATTCATTTGCATATACGTTGCCATAGTGCAATAATATACATCATTATACAATAATTGGGATCATTGTTTATGGAAGATGTGGGGGTGAGCATAGAATCGATAACAATTTAAGTTATTCGCTTTAATCTTATGTATTCCCGTAGCAATAACGTTTCTTTAATGAAACCTACTGAAAATTTATTGGAAATTGCAGCGGGACGGATTACGCGGTGGTGGCAAGCTGCTAGCCGATTGAAAGGGAATTAAAGAATTCTCCATCGACTCCACCAAGAAGAAAATTATGTTTTAATAAAACTAAGCAAGGCTGGGAGCTGTGATGGCAATTGCAATAGACCTATATTTAGTAGTGGACTGTACTGGGCTAATTAATTAATACTATGTATAAATAATACACTGAATCAATATTTGCTTTTAATTCCGAAAAAAATATTGGAATATTTGTAGAGCATTTGCTCTAGTAGTCGAACCTTGCATATCCCAGCACGAATGGGCTGGCTCGATCGGGGAAGTACCACCCTCTCACAAAAGATCTTCGTGTAACAACGGTAGTTACGTCTATCATTGTGTTTAGTATGGTGAGTGAGAGTGCTAGAGGCCCAAACCTTCTCCCTTTCCTCTCCTTATTATCCTTCCTATCCTCTCGTTATTATCCTTCCTATCCACCTCCTATCCCTTTCCTTGGAGATGGCGACGCGCGGGTGATATCTTTGGTATTGCTAGCGTCTATAGGCTACGGTAAGTGCTTACCATCAAGGGAGCCGTATGCATGTTCGACAAAAAAAAAAGAGCTATCCACTAAGCGTATTTCAATGAGATGAGTAAACACAAAAATTATAGTTTACATTTTAGATCTATATTTTTTTAGCATTTGACATGCTCCGCTATTTTTTAAAGTATACATTATTTGTGAATAAGGAAAAAGAGATTCTTAGTAGGAGCGGGAATCGATCCCGCGTCTTTTCCAAATCGGGGAAGTGCTCTAAGCCACTGAGCTATCCTACCGATCTTTTGATCATCCTAATCTCCTCATCACATTTGTCTTACGACCAACGCCATCTATCGGAAAGCATTTATATTGCATTAATCCAATATAATAAGTTTAATTTTGCAATTAAAATTCATACTAAGTATTTGATGGCGCGATTTTTTAAACATTCTAGATATTTTTTATTTTTCTGAGGATCCAAATCTGAAGGTCACGTAGACGAAGTCGCGACTAAAAGCTAGTAAAAAGTAGTTAAATGGGATGAAATCGAATACTATATTAATTATTTTATTTATATTAAGTCTCTATTAAACCTTCAATTTAAACTGTAAGTATGTATATAACGATAATTAATTATGACGTTAATAATAAAACGATCCCAAAACAATTTTGTAAATTTTCCTAAGAGGTCTGTAATACTTTATCACTAATGAAATAAAAAGTCCCAACCGTTACCGTAATCAAAATTTCCCAAGTATCTGGTTCAGTCAAAACAGTAATAACTTAATGAAAAAAAAAACTAAGGTTGTCAATGTAGATATATTGTGTTTGATTCTCTGTCTAAGATTTTTAATTCGCGAAACATGCCTCGAGACCCTTCTGCGACCTCTGACTTAATGTGAAGTAAAACAGGATGGTGAATTCATATAGATTGATCTGACAGGGGTTATATAAAATAACTTAACTAAACTACCGTAGTCTGGAAGCATCAGCCAAGTATAATATTGTCCTACGCAAGGTCTATCGAGAACATATTTGAGACATGCACTGATAATATATGACTAGATAGGTACAACATTTCAAAAAGTCACAGTTACAAATGTATTTTTTATTTTGATAATCTACCTTTCCGTTGCTTTTGTCAATCTAACATAAATAATCGGTTTATCTCGAGATCTTAAGAGACAAACTCGTTAAGAATTCAATGAATTCAAAGAGATTCGAATTCATCAGCTGTGTTAAACAATAGAAATACTTTGTTCTTTTGTTTTGATTTCTATGTACTTAATTAATTATTGCTTAATCAATAACAAAGCTTGAGTTCTTAAGGAGGATTATTCAAAGCATTTACTTTTCATTGTACCCTGGGTGACTCACAAAATGAGAAATAAAACTTTTATAAAATACAACAGTAATAATAAACCAATTGCTAACTTTTTGGTTGGTAACAGTTTGAATCATTTAGTACAAATATAAATACTGCCAGGAATTCTGTATGTCATGCTATGGATTTAAACTAGACGTATTCAAAACTAGTGCCCAGGACGGAAAAAATTAGCCAATCAGACATAAATACGGTATAGGTTGGCATTTATAGTGGCCCAGGGCGGCATGTTTTCCAGGAACCTCAATGTTCGGGGTATCAGCCAAAAAAGATGACGAGGCATCCTTAAGGGCCTTTAATTTATTTATTTACTCTTCATCCCCTATGGCTATCTTACAGGTTAAATGAAAAACCCAATGCAATAGCCGGCTCGTTTTACAAATTATAACTGAAAAAAATAACTAAATTTAACTGTAACTACATTTACAAATTACAACAAACATGTAATAAATTATTTGCGAATTCACTGTAACAAGTGCCAAAAATGTCAACTGATAACTTTAATGACTCTAAGCATAAGCCCATAATAATATAATTTACAAATTTATTGCCAAGGTGATGAACTTTGGAAAACAACTTAGATTACTTAAGCTTTTATAAACAACATTACCAGTTATTAATAAAACCTTAGTTTTTCCTGTGCATCTACTTTTACCTCCCGGTAACGTGCACCCCCTTTTACCTATCTATCGGCCTATGAACAAATTAGTAATTATCGTTTGATATGATATATTTGTAATGTACTTACCTTATCTTCATATTGATGAAGGGTCCGATAACACAACCGCCCAATAATTCATTCACGGCTAACGTGGAGTGTAACTAATTTATATGATATCTATTTAAGATATTACAAACCCTATGGCTCACACTCCCTGTGGAGTGGCACATAACTAGTAAAAGAACCGTTTGATAATTTGATTAACAACGAATCACTCGGTAACATTTCTTAGAATGTAGCTATCTTATGCTTTGCATGCTATCTAGCTGCTTTGAATTCTGCATACCAGATATAATATGCGATACTTGCGGTGCTCGCAAAAGTAAGATGAGCTCGGAAAGTTCAACAAAATTATTATAATATTTTCACTAACAATGCTTTGTGTGGATTCCAAAGGAAATACGGCTTAGCACACTCGTTAAAGTTATCTGTGAATAAATAATCTATCTTCTAATGAAGCTGATATTTATTTTTATTGTGCTTCTTTAGAAGGATCGGCTATCTATCTACCCCTTGCGAATACAGCAATTAGTGGGCAGAGAAGCGCTTCATAGTGAGTGCTTATATTTTCTCATCTTTCTATCTATAAGTATATTAATTAATTTAACGATATTATATGACTACGTCTGTCTCGAAGCCATACTACAAATGAGAAGTCGCTATAGTAAGCAAAACACTGATAAATAGTTCTAAAATAATAAAAAATTTGTAACTGTTGAAACTTAATCTGTTCCAACGATTAAGCTAAACTTTTCGAAACATGGCTTGTTATTGGACCACCTGCAAAATTATCAGTTAGCGCTAGCTTGCAAACCATCAATGTGAGCGTAATTGCCTATTGTGTCTGCCAGCTATAGTTTTCATTGTACCGCAGTACCTCGCACCTTTAGTATTTCAAACCATTATTACCTATCTATAATTAATATAATAACAAAATATTACTGACATTCCATATTCTAAATTCTAATTATAAATTAAAATATAACTTATCACTATAAATAATGGGACAACTTCTCGGCAGTCATCACCTCAGCCAGAGGGCACGTGTCGCACAACGCAGTGCTTGTCCCAACGTTATTATATGGAAGCGAGAGTTGGGTATGCAAAAAGGAGCATGAGAGTAACATCAATGCGGTCGAAATGCGATCTCTGCGGAGAATCTGTGGAGCGAGGCTGACCGACCGCATTCGTAACAACGACGTAAGAGAGCGAATAGGTATGAAAGAGAGTATTGGTGTAAATATGCGAGAGGGAATGCTCCGATGGTTCGGACATGTGGAAAGAATGCTGGCGACTGGTTAAGAAGATATACAATGCGAAAGTGGAAGGAGGTAGGTGCAGGGGGAGACCGAGACTCACCTACCTAGACCAAATCGGTCATGTATTGAAGGAAGGTGAAGTCAGGAGTCTCCGAAACCGGCGAGCGCGTCTGAAGAGAGTTATGAATGTTGAGGAAGCGAGAGATGTATGCAAGAATAGAGCCTCTTGGCACTCTGGTCTCTCTGCCTACCCCGCAAGGGAAATCGCGTGATAATAAGTAAGTAAGTACTATCAATAATTAATAATTCTCATATTCAAAATTAAAAAACTTTTTTTGTCTTTTCTTTATATACCGGGGGTGTTCTTTTTATACTACTTTGTCAAGAAAGTACCGGGAATGGATGATTTGTTTATGGTTCCAAATTCAAATTTTTGTTTTTTTTTGTTGTTGTTAGATTGGCACAACTGTTATCCATTTTTTATCATATCTAGTGTGTATTGCGAATTTCATAATGGACAAAAACATCGAACAAAGAGTTTGTCTTACATTTTGCATTTTTTCAATCCATTTTAGGTTTTGGAGTAAATTATATTAGTGATTAATGGGTTTATTGACTAAAATCGAATTTAAAGGAGTAAATTAGTGATTAATGGGTTTGGGGCGAATTTAAATAAAACAACGGTTTTATCTTGCATTCAATAATAAAAATGAAAAAGAAATTGCAATTTTCATGAAAAGACCGATGCGAATTTCCACCACCTGCGAGTTTAGAATTGAATACTGAACCTATAGTATCAATTATCGGTATGATGCCATTTACACCATGTATATGCCCCATTATTAAACAAAATTTTCCATTCGTAGTTCAAAGAAAAAGCTTGTGCAGCTTACAAATAAAATACCTGATATGAAATTATTAAGAAAATAATATAAATACGTCGAAAACAAAAAGAAAATCACAAAGCCACTTAGTTATAATATCTTCTTGTTTTATGGCTGTTACAGGAGAATGTCCAAAACTTTGCCAATGTCACGTGGCGGAGATAAGAAGGAGATTGTACGGTGATTTATATATATCTTAGCAAGATATTGAATCGGATATTATAAACCACAAATAATCTTTTGCGAAGATACCAACATAATAACATTGTCATAAAATGTAACTGATTATAAAGATAAAGTAGTTTATATATAAGTTTTGGTTTAATTACAACTAGTCTTTTTGAAAATGTACGATTAAGCCTTTTGAAAGCAACTGT
The DNA here is from genome assembly GCA_948253155.1 of Leucoma salicis. NCBI lineage: Eukaryota > Metazoa > Arthropoda > Insecta > Lepidoptera > Erebidae > Leucoma > Leucoma salicis. Next base: position 28,015,482 of record OX411804.1, on the reverse strand, counting down.
TTTGTGGCATATTTGAAGCAATCATTACTAACCATGAAACACTAAACATGTAATTATGGCTGTTCATAGTTGCTTAAGTCAATTTGTCCTGTCATCCTATCAAAACCCATACTAAAACCACCCTATTATCGTTGAGTAACATCGGTTAATTCGTTTTGCTCTACACTAAGACAGCAGAAACACTCAAACCATTTAGTATTCAACTTATGTCAGCGAGTGGCTTACTGAAGATGTGAAAAATATGAAACGTACCAAACTAAGCTACTTGAAATAGTTTTAAAATAAACGTATCTTAGAAGAATTTAAATGATTTTATTATTTACTAGTGTTTTCTCGCGGTTCCGCCGCAGACAAAAGTTAGTTTTTAGGTTATATGTCAGCAGTTTTTCAGTCTAATCAAGAGCTAACAATGAATAAAAAAATATCATCTATATCCAGTAGTTTTTGCGTGAAAACCAAACAAACAGACACAAAACGAAAATTTAAAAAAAATGTTTTGTATTCGAGACGCTTATATAGCTTTAATACATTTATTTTTTCTACAATATCTTATATGTGCACATCCATAGCTCTGTTATAGCTTTATAATAGTATAGATATATAGACGAGATTCTACTAGCGTTTCCAGGTAATACAAAATAATACGTCACTCTACGGCACAATAATTATCTGTTTATAAAAAAAATATCCTGCAAGAACCGGCCATTTTTCTGTCCTTTTCTGGGAGTCGTAATAATTGCATGATAAATTCGTTTCAAGATGATTGGTTGAGAAGTTTAAGAAAATACATAAATTATATACCTATTGTCTGACTGTTCTGATGAGATTGGACAGAATCATAGGAACATCAGCACTTTAGAAATTACAATTTATGGTTGACCAAATCTTTTAAACCAGACCTTACCCTTGAAAAGTAATTTAAAAAAATATGTTATATTCTCTCAAAGATACCGATTCGAAATTACAAAAATGAAAGTGGCTCTCAAAATAACTTATTAATTCTTACTAAGCCCCAACAAACTTTTTTCACTTTAATAAAACCAAAGCAAGATGTTGCCAGGTCATCATAATATGTTCTCTAATTTATTATTTTCTCAAGTTAGACAGGTGGCAGATGTGAAGATACAACTTGTTAGAGTCAGCGCAAAACTTAAGAGCCTCGTCAATCTCTAAAGCCCTCTCGCCAAAGTTTGGGGTTAACAAGATGAATAAACAGTTCGTGAGTCTATTATTAGAATAGTTATTCAATATATATCTAGATTTCTATTATTACGAGTATTATCTACTATTTTCACAAGTATTATCCCAAAGTTTCGAGTACTTAACGATACTCATAGTCGCTGAAGAACTGAAATGTTTATTTATTGATTTATTACAAGCCGACTGTCGTCTGAGTTACTTATAATATTAACAGGAAACTCACATCACTAAACTAACATATATATAACTACATATATAGTGCGTATATACATTTTTATTTCACTTTATAATAAACTAGCCTTTGCCCGCGGCCTCGCCGCAGCCAAAAGCTAGTTTTTAGGTAATATCTCAGGTTCCTAATATAGTATAGCGGGATAAAATATATACCAGTTGCTAAGTCTAATCAAGAGCTATCAAACAAAAAATTTGCATCAAAATCCGTTCAGTAGTTATTGCGTGATGTGCGAACAAATAAACAGACAAACAGATAAACAGACAGACAGACAACAAAATTAAAAAAAAATCGTTTTGTGTTTAGACACGCCTATATAGCCTAATTCAGTCATTTTTTTCTAAAATATCTTAAATGTACAGACATAGCTCTGTTACCGCTTTATAATAGTATATATGAAGCTATTGCAATACTTTATTTTTTGGGGTAAAGTAGAAGTGTCTAAGAAATAAAACTTAGAAAACCTAATCGAAATATATCCAGTAGTTTTTCCGTGACGTGCAACTAACTGCAGACCTCTTATCATTTTATTTATATACGGTCTATAGATGATGTGTTTATTTTTTGTTCTTCCGAGGCTTATAGACTAATAACAAGGTTTTCAGATTGCCAATGTCAGGATTTTAATTGTAAAAGACACTTTATCCGTGCATATTTCAATGAATAGGAATCAAATATAAAAACCTTTTCTGGTTGTTCCAGATCGATGCAATCTATTTTGGCATAGTTTCAATACAGCTACAATGCGGAGCAACGTCTCTGGCAATTTCTTGAACTGTCTGTTTTATTTAATGTCACAGTTCCAAAACTTATTCGGAAAACAATACTTTTGTGATGCTACTTAAACTCAAAGTTGATTTTTAACTTTGCCTATTATTTACATAACAGAAATAAAAAAATAAAACAGGTATTAGTGGTTGTGTTATCCTACCACTGAAGTAATATAACACAGTTCCAGTGGTCCGCCAATACAGGCCGAGAGACGGCACACGGTGGGTTTATTTAGTGGGTGAGGGCCCCAGACTACCCTGTTCGTTGCCCCGAACGACGGGGTGTGCGGCCAGGTACATTTTTTCCCGCCTTAACAAAAAAAAAGGTTTTGCTATCCTTACTATAATTGCTGAGGTGAGTTTGTTTGTGTATTTTTTGTTTGTTTGTTATGCTTTCACGAAGCATCTACTAATATAATCATTATGCATACATGTCATGTGGTTTGGTGCCCAAAAAAGGGCATAGGCTACATTATATCCCGAAAAAGAGAGGGTTTCTGTATAGATAGGATAGTTATTATTCCATAGAGATAATTAATATAGGTAGTAAAGTGACATATTTATATTCTGAAGTCCACCCGGACGGAGTCGCAGGCAGATCCTAGTTATTGATAATATTATACTTACCTGAATGCAGGATCAATTTAAAAATAAAATCACATTATATTTGTAAACATGTGTACTTGTTATAATTACTAGTTCCTAGTTTGTTGTTTTCTAAGTGAAATTGTTTTAGATATATAAGATTATGGTCATCCATCCATCCATCCATCAGCCTTTTAACGTCCACTGCTGGACATAGGCCTCCCCAAGAATGGGGGATAGTGCCGTAATCGCCACGCTTGGCAGGCGGGTTGGCGATCGCAGTGGATGTTGTTAATACTCGAAGGAGTGCTGCTGGCCACTCGTCGGCTCTTACAACTCCCATAGGTGGAGAGGGGTGGGACAATTCTAAAGCCGGCCCCACACGGCCTGTACTAGTAAGAAATTGCTGTCAGTACATACTCCCAGCACGCACACAGCTTAAAAATATTTTTTCTATAACAATTAAAACCTAATACAACTAAGTACTTTCGTGAACGCCCCTTAATGAAAGTCTTAAAAAACTACATGCAAAAACATTTCATGATTTCATTGTAACATTTTGTAGTGATGTCTAAGAATGCCTGATTCAATTTTCAATTAGCTTAATTTTTTTTTATTTTAGGTGGCATTTTTTATGCTAAGCAATAATATAAGCGTTGTTAACGATTGACGGTTATCACAATAAATGAAGAGCCAAACTCATGTTTAGGCGGAAAAAAATAAAACGTAAAAAATGATTGTAATAATACTAAGGGAATTATTATAGTACCTACGTGATTGATGTTGAATGGCTTGAATATTTTTCTTTATTTATTCTACTATTTAGGCTTGACATTATGACACGAGACGACTGTCGCGACCATAGATTTCGAATGTAAGCGAAAAAGTCCTTCGTCTATGGTCGTGACACATGCCTGTAGCAGTTGCTTGTCTAAGTCTTAATTTTCTCAATACAATTATTGAACACATAGCAAATATACTGCTGTTTTTTCTCGCTCCAATATTTCTGAAGAGTACCTTTCTACACTTACATTTTTGATCTCTACACTTCACACTCAACATCACAACTAAATTGCTAAGAAATATTAAAAAAATAAACGAACGAATTTTGTAGAAACTAAAAGTCAATTAGCCAATATAAAACAGAAAAAGATCAGATATCTCTTGAGGCACACTTACAAGGTTCATTTAATTCCAAAACCAATTTGGTTCTTTATATATCAAGTGCGTACACAACAACACTCCGCGTGCCGGGAAACCCTTGAAGTAGACGATCGAAGATTCTCTTATAGGTACATTTTACACGTGACTTCACTATAATTATTTGAGAAATCGCGTGTGTAGAATGAAAAGAGATCCAACGATTCATGTATAAGATGTTATTTATACGAGTATATTTTAAGTTATTTTAAATGCATTATTGCTATCTCTAGAAATAAATAAAATTGAAATGTTAATTGAAACAGTATTTTACTAAATGGACATGAAAGTGATTACGTTACCTTTATTGGCAGTAATTTTTGAAGTTCATATCTATCTGTCTGTGTATTTATTCCAACTAATCTCTGAAATCAATCAAATTAAAACAAACAAGCAACTAATATTATAAAATTCTCATCAGAAAAATCGAAACACCTTGCAAGTTTATGTTTTGTAAGGATTATCAGAAAAATGTGTATATTAAACACAAAGTGAAAAATGTGAAATCGAAAATAACAGTCACGAGCAGGATTCGAACCTGCATCTCCTGGATACCATCCAGATGCTTTGCCAATTCAGCCATCGTGACCCTTGCTCCTGACTGCTAATCTCGATAACACATTCATACCTAACATCTTTGGGTGACGCCTGCACTATCTGTCAATAATTCCGACAGATGGCTAAATATTTATAGGTACTATATCTATATATACGCTATTGTCTTTCTTTGTAACTTATAGTATTTTTTTAACTCAAAAAAAAGGTTAGTAGCAAAGAGAATATAACCCCTAAGTTTAGTTACTCGTCTTAGGTTTTGGTACCAAGTAAAACTCACTGACACATATCACTTGTTGTTAGACCTGAAGGAGTAGGTTCAACCATCTTCTTTGTAAAAGCCATGAAGGATCTTGACGTGGTTGGAGAAGATAGCCATTCTGATACCATTTCCTCTCAAGCGTAGTTTATTGATCTTCGAATTTGGATAGTTTCTGGTATTGCCGGGTCTATGAAAGGTGGTAGTCACTGCGTCAGAAAAACCTTAGCTAGTCTACGTTAAAACATACTAATGATATACAAACCTGCTTGCTCATTAACTGATGAAAGCGTTCGCTTCACCAGCATTAATTAATGTATATATCTGTTAGAGCACGCGTGAGTTAATCTTTAGTCAACAGCCTACGCGGTGATAACGATAATGAGTTATTGTGCTTTACCCCATTGCTCCACATGTATGACATTTATGAAAGACTTGGGTGATAAAACTCTTTATATGTTATGTACACCTAGTACAGAATACAGAAAAGATAATAAGTAGGTATGACAATGACATATGCGCATTGTACTTGCTAATTTTGACATAAGTTTTTTTTATATTTTTTAACAGTCCTGTTTTGGCTTTTTGTTTAGGCTACAACAAATGCGCCTAACCACACACCCTGTCATTCTGGATAGTTTGGGTAAATAACCCGCCGTATACCCACCTGTATCCACTTCACTCTTGGATATGACTTTCGCCGAGAGTGGGAAAGGGATTTAAAGTAACAAAGTTCCTTCCGAATGGAAAACAGTTCCTACACTATTTTCTTTCATGAACTTTTAATACACTTTAGAATTAGATGGGGTAACGACACTGTTTAGGCTTTCTTCATCGTATATGGCAAAAAATATTGTATTCATTATTTTCTTAAATCAAATTTTTATATATGTATATAACTCTGTCAAGAAAGTACCGGAAAAAGATCAATAATTCACAAAATGTTTGTTATTCATCCAAATTTATTTTATCACCTTCAAAGTATGCTCCTTCAGAAACGATAGACTTACGCCAACGAATAATCCAATCATCAAAACATTTTTTAAACGCTTTTTCCGGAATTGAGTTCAGTTCTCGCCGCGAATTCTCCTTTATGTCTTCTACCGATTAAAAACGGGTGCCACGAAGTGGTAATTTGAGTTTAGGAAAAAGAAAGAAGTCGGCTGGAGCCATATCTGATGAATATGGTGGTTGCTCGATGGTATTTGTTGAGTGTTTGGACAAAAATTCATTCACAATGATGGCCTTGTGCGAAGGCGCATTATCGTGGTGCAAAATCCAAGAATTTTCTTTCCACTAATCTGGCCTTTTTCGTCGAATTTGCTCTCTTAAACGCCGCATAACGCTCAAATAATATTCTTTATTTACCGCTTGACCTTCTTGCAAGAATTCCGAGTGCACAACACCACGATAGTCAAAGAAAAAAGTCAACATGACTTTGACTTTTGATCGACTTTGGCGTGGTTCTTTGGTTTCATCATACATGGAGCTGAATCTATGACGTATTAAGAACGAACACAAGTAATGCAGTGAAAAAAGTTTTAAGTAGCGTTTTAGGAGCAGAGGACGAAGACAGAGGTGTATGGACTACTTATGTAATTAAGCATCATATACGTACAAAGATAAGTGGGCATATAAATAAAATACCACTGAAGTAATGTCACATAGTTCCTGTGGTCCGCCAGTGCAGCCGGAGAAACGGCACACGGTGGGTTTATTTAGTGGGTGAGGGCCCCACACTACCCTGTTTGGTACCCCGAACAATGGGGTGTGCAATTAGGTACATTTCTTCCCATCTAAACAAAAAGACCTCAAATAATTGACATGAGGACAGAAAGATGATGAACAATTTTATATTATAAGCAGCTTTTACCCGCAAAAAATACGCTGAGGAGGGTCTTCATTTATTAATATGTTAGTATCTATTTCAAAAGATCAGCTTAACAATCTACAAGTTTTTCAACCAGCTTGGTGTTACAAAGTACTTCCTTTGTTCTGAGAATCATCAAAGAAACATATTTTATTCGTTACAAGGAAGCCCAAAATTAATAACATTATTAGCATATAATTCCGGCACAAGTCCAATTGAGGATCAAAAAGAATTTTGTCAGAAACAATAAAATTAACATATTACATATTCTTACAAGGAATAAAATAAGGAGCTTAAAATAATGTCTTATTACATAAATTTTCATCATCAGATGTTTATGATACAAAGATATATGCGGCTGTGCCGCAGCTAAAAGTTATTTTTTTGGTTATATCTCAGTTACTGTTTATAGTATCGAGATAAAATATATACCAGTTTTTAAATCGAATCAAGAGCTATAAAATAAAACGTTGCATCAAAATCCGTCTAGTAGTTTTTGCATGAGGCGCGATCAAACAAACAGACAAAAAATCTAAAAATAATGTTTTGTGTTTAGACACGCCTAATATATAGCCTAATACAGTATTTTTATATTTAGATATTTTAATATATATTTCTAGCATTTTACATGCTTAGCACTATACATTAAACACAAAGTGAAAAATGTGAAATCGAAAATAACAGTCACGAGCAGGATCGACAGGACGATCCTGCTCGTGACAAAATGACGTAATAGCCGCCGCCAAGAAGAAGCCCGCAGCGAAGAACGCCGCCACCGCCGCTGCACCGGCCAAAAAGGCTCCGAAAGCCAAGAAAACCGCTAAACCACCCACCAAGAAGCCAAAGGCGCCTAAACCAAAGAAGGCCGCCGCCACACCCAAATCGAAACCCGCCGCCAAGAAAGCAGCCGCAGCAAAGAAGTAAACCCTCCCCGGCGAGGACTTGCCAGCTCACCGCGCTGCTCTGCTTTGCCGTATGCAGTGGACGACGTGTGTGCATGCACGCACAATATATATATATATATTATTGAATTTACCTGTAATGTTTATAACGTTACCTAACCCTATTAATATGACGTTCGTGAAAGCATTATTACAGTGAGAGTGACAGTTCTATTTGAAAATAGAGATGCACCACCCACGCGTCTTATCGATTAAACCTAATCCGCTGACGACATTGAAATGCGTCACTCGAAAGTATACTGCATTTGAAAATGTCAACTGCTCATACAATTTCATGCGCAATTTACCTTTGAACATGGATGGATTTTTCTTAAAATGTTGTTTACTTTTGAAGATTAATGGATTTTTTGTCACTTGACATGCTCAGCTACTCTTAAAGTACAAATTATAATTTGTGAATAAGGAAAAAGAGTATTTTAGTACGACCGGGAATCGAGCCTGCGTCCCTTCCTTTCCGAGGAAGTGCTCTAATCCATTGAGCTATCGTACCATTTCTAGAAATACCGAATTTCTTCATCACAAGGAATAAAATAAGGGGCTTAAAATAATGTCTTATTACATAAATTTTCATCATCAGATGTTTATGATACAAAGAAGAGGTTCGATTCCCGCTCGTACTAAAATACTCTTTTTCCTTATTCACAAATTATAATTTGTACTTTAAGATTAGCTGAGCATGTCAAGTGCTAAAATAATCAAAATGTTTGAAAAATTACGCCTTAAAATAGTATGAATTTTAATTGCAAAATTAAACTTACTACATTGGATGAAAAGAAAGAAAGAAAGAAAGAAAAAAAATTTTATTGGTTGCCAACAACGACATAAATACAGAACAGACAATAAAAATTAAGAATTTTAATATAACACAAACAGCTGTCGATAGTATGCCGTTGATGGGCCAATGAGGTCTCCCCTCAGCATAAAGCGGCCGTACGTAACTTATACTGCGCGCTGGTTTTCAGTGGAGCCTCAGTGTGGCTTGACACCCGTTATCGGTGTAGTTATTTGAAAATCTTAACTAATATATATACTATAAAAAATATATATATATATATATACTGATAATTATTAAAAAAATAATAAACAAATTAAATAAATAAATAAATATAACCTACCCACAAGTGACAGATTTTTATAGCTTACCTACCACTACAAAAAAGAAAAAAGTAAAGGTTCTATAGAGATATAAGCTACATATTATGATTATTTAACATATAAAATACGACAAACACTGTGACCTGGCTCAGAAACGGGTGGCCGATTCTTATGAAATTTTGTGTGCATATTCAGTAGGTCTGAGAACAGGATGTACTATTTTTCATACCCCTAACATATAAATATTTATATTTTTTTGGACAAAGTTTTTACTTTAAATTTTTTTATGAAGTGGCATTAAAAATATATACATCCCTAAATTTTCACCTTTCTACTGCCAACGTAGAAATAATTTATATGGCAAAACAACGTTTGCTGGGTCAGCCAGTAATAACTATAAAAGTTTCTGTTTGTGTGAAGCACTTGCAATCAGTCACCATACAATTATATTGCTGCGCAGTGAGCAAGCTGTGTACAATACTTATGGAATGTGTTATGTATTGGGATGCTACTCACTATCACCATTGACCACTTATCTTAAGGTATGTATAAATAAAATAATAAAATAAAAAAGAATAAAAATTATACGTGAAGTAATATATAAATATAATATAAAATTAATTGAATATTAATTATTACTTATTCAATTGAAAATCTATTTAGCACCGCTGTGATTTAAAACTCGATGATCAACAGTAAAAAATTTTGAACCCCTATATCTGTTTAAAATTCTATTAGTTAATGTGACGAAACAATAGTGCGATGCAGATACACGGTAAAATGACATCTATCAATCAACTTTATAAAATCATAACATACCGTATACATGACAACTTTATTGTTATTTGTTTTTTAAGATTTTTTTTAATTATGTATTTTGTTTAGTAAGTAGATGTTGTTGTTGATGATTTTTTTTGAAATTTTGATCGTTTTCAGGTCTCTCAAGGGTGGTGGAATATCATTCCACGTGTGAGTAGTTGCCCATTTGAAGCTTCCACGGAATGCAGCGGTGCGATGCTTCGACATACTAAGTGGTTTCGCTGAAGTTCGCGCTGAATACATATAATGGTGGCACTTCCAACTCAATTTATCAAATAAATACTCAGGCTGCTTTGTTTTAATGACACCAAATAATAGGCTTGCTAGGTGCAGCTTTCTTCTTGCAGACATTTATAATAAATTGTATTTATTAAGAAATGGTGTCACGTGTGCTCTTCGTGGTATATTGCAAATAAAACGAGCACACGCATTCTGAATACGTTGCACCTGGTGTTCGGTTCTAGCAAGTAAACATGGCCCATATTCAACGTCACAATAATTTAAGTTAGATAGCACAACTCTCTCTACTAATCTTCTGCGCATTGGGATGGTCAGGTATTGCCGTATCCTACCACCGAAGGAATGTGACATAGTTCCAGTGACCCGCCAAGAAAGGCGGAGAGACGGCACACGGCGGGTTTCTTTAGTGGGTGAAGGCCCCACACTACCCTGTTCGTTGCCCCGAACGATGGGGTGTGCGGTTAGGAACATTTTTTCCCGCCTTAACAAAAAAAAAGGTATTGCCGTATCCTATAAAGGATGAATGCATGTAAATGCATTGCCGATAGAGGGCGTTGGTCGTTAAGACAAATGTGATGAGGAAATTCGGTATTTCTAGAAATGGTACGATAGCTCAATGGATTAGAGCACTTCCCCGGAAAGGAAGGGACGCGGGTTCGATTCCCGCTCGTACTAAAATACTCTTTTTCCTTATTCACTAATTATAATTTGTACTTTAATGTTAATTGTGTAGTAATAGCCAAGTGGTGAGACCAAAAAATGTAAACGAGTTCGATTCCAATACTATCTAGAGTTCTCGAGGCTTTTCAATATTATGTGCGTATCTGATAACAGTCTCTGCCCGGTGAAGGAATACGCTGTGAGAAACTTGGGTATGAATAGAGATTTATTAAATACGACGGCTTAATCACGAGTCAGCAGCAATGGCCTGCCTGAATCCAAGGATCAATGGATGATATAACAATTAATGTTTAACCCTTAGGGTTAAATCATTTTTCTGATGTCATTGTTACTATATCTTACAAATAAAATTCTCGTGTCACAGTGTTTGCCGCCATACTCCTCCGAAACGACCGATTCTTATGAAATTTTATGTGTTTGTTCAGTAGGTCTGAGAATAGGATGTAAACTATTTTTCATACCCCTAAGTGATAATAAGGCTGGTCTACCCCAAAAATTATTTTATTTATGGCTTTTATTTTATTTATTTTGTGGACAAAATTTTTATTTAATTTTTTTATGATTTACCATTAAAATATACATACAACCCTAAATTTTCACCCTTCTAGTGCCAACCCTTATTTTTAATAGTGATATTAGTAATTTTATAATTTTCATTGCATAATATTCACGAAAAAAAATATGGCGGTACGAAGTTCGCCGGGTGAGCTAATCTATTATCTAAAGTTCATTTTATAATATAATCTATAGATATCCTTTCTGTACCAACTAGCCGCTTAAGCTGTAACAGAGCTGTGTCTGTACATTTTAGATATTTGAGAAAAAAGACGACTGTTTAAGCTTCTCTCACACAAAAATTATTATTATTGTTTCTTCGGAAAGTACTAAACGGATTTTGATGCAATTTTTTTGTGTGATAGGTCTTGGGGGGTTAGGCAGAATCTCATATCTCACATGTCGATCGTATCGTGATCACTGTGATTGGTTGACAGATTACCGTGATTGGTAAACGGATTATTGTGACATCATGTGTCGGTTTCTCGACCAATCACAGTGATCTCGATACGGTCGACACGTGAAATATGACATTCTGCCTAACCCCCTTGATTAGACTTAACAACTAGTACTTATATTCCATTTTATCCCGCTAATAGATAGCTTTTGTCTGCATCGGAGTCACGGGCAAGAGGCTTACTTGCTTTTCCCAGCACGAATGGGCTGGCTTGACCACCCTCCCACAGAGGACCAGCATGAAGTTGTGTTTCGTATGGTGAGTGTCGTATCCTCTCCTTAGTGTTCATCCATCCATCCATCCATCAGCCTTTCATCGTCCACTGCTGGACATAGGCCTTCCCTAAATGGGGGTTTTACCATAATCACCACGCTTGGCAGGCAGGTTGGCGATCGCAGTGGATGTTTTTAGTACACAGGGGAACGCTGCTGCCCGGTCCCCCGGTTATCCCTTAGTCGGCTTTTACGACTTCCATAGGAAGAGACCTCTCCTTAGCTTTCCTTAGCTCACCTACCTATTTATTCTATTCTTATTATTCATCCTACCTATCACCTATGAAGCTGGCGCCGCGCGAGTGATACCTCTGGTGTTGCTAGCGTCTATAAGCTACGGTAACAGCTTACCATCAGGTAACAAGCATACGGCCTGTATGCTTGTTTACCACCCACGTATTATAAAAAAAGCTAGTATGATTATATTGTTTTGGCCCTTATTTGTTATTTTATTTATTTGTGTAACTTTTTCATCAGTGTGTCTAGTCCAGAATAAACAAGTAGGAATATTATCCTTTGTAAAGGCAGTATTCATCTCTTAATTAAGACAAGCGAGCTTAAGTTGTGAGAGGACTCGACATTGGGGCCAGGAATGAGCGGAAATAAAGATTTATAATTGTGATTGTCAAGAACTTCCTTAAGATGTTGCGATGGACGTTCGTATAGCATTATATAAATGTTGAGTTTTTTGTAAATTACGATATTATTTGCGCATGGAGCACCTTACATGTGATAGAAGTGTAACTTCGTAACCTTTTACAGAACGGAGTAACTTTTGATCGATTAATTAATTTTAGAAATCGATGAAGATCACGTAAAAATTTAAAATCATATTTTAGTACCTACAATGTAGACTCAATCACTATTGATATACGTTTTTAAATAAAACAACAGCAAACAGTCGTACCGCTACCTCTGCTGCACCGTCTAGATCGTTAATGTTCAAAACAGCTACGAATAACGCTGCGATGATCCTAGTGGTAAGACCATCCCAGAGATAACAATATTTATAACGAAAAATTACTCTCAAGTCATCTGGGGTGATTACATATCTGCGCGCATGCGTCTGCCCGCAGATATGTAATTGCATTCAAGATTTTATATCTTATATATTTATTTTCTACTTTATGTTACCTGTACGAGTATTGGCATAAAAGTTAACTTTGTAAAATAAAAATACCTTACAGAAAAGCGGTCATTGGTGTCCAGTTAATGATGTCAAATATTTGTTATCTTATTTCAAAAGAACGACACTGAATATAAATTGCTACCTGAGATGATTCAGTATAACACGTGACCTCTATGCAGGCAATGGGGTCAACACTATAAAACCCAACATATTTCTACCGATAAAGTGGAACGATTTTATGATAAACGCCAAAAGGGACGATTGAGACTATCAAATCTTTTACTACAAAATTCCTCTGTAAAGATAAACTGCCAAGTGATACCATAGTTGTATTATTTGTTCGTTTTATCTTATTAATTATTTATGAACTTATTTTTAATGTGAAACGTCTTATGCAGACCCCGGACTGACTATCGGCGTGGCGATGCGTCGCCTCATTATGCGTCACTACACATATGTAATACACGTATATGTGTATAATACATACAACCTCGTATCTAATCACAACTTTACAAAAACAACAAAAGATATGACAAAAATGATAATAGTTAATATTTTCTAATAATCTAGTTTTTTCTTTCTTAACTTAAAAAATACATACTTACTCTATTCTTTACATACCATGGATGAAGGGAATATTATCATGGACTCCCAATGCAATCGCATGGCTTTATTCAAACCCATGTTTCTTTAGACTAGTCCTTCGACGTGGTTACTGAACCCTCCACATCCTCCTGTCTGTTATTATACCGCCCTTCACGCCTTGGCAACACCTGGAGGAACAGGAAAAGTTATATATACTTTGTATTCTTAACCCGTCACAATTTCACCTTTACGAAATGGCGCAAGACCGCTTCAACTTTTGCGGAGTGAATTTTTATGAAGGATTTTCAAACGTTTTACGAGTATTAAGGACACTATTAGCATAAACCGGGTACGGGTTTATATACTACTAATTTATACTCTATTGTTATTTGTGGTGTGTTTGACACTCTCAATTAGGGGTACAGTTAAAAAATATAAATGTACGAAACCCGCAGCTTGTCTACGGGCTTGTAACTGCTTACAAACAAATAACCTCACTATAAGTCTTTTTATATTTATTTAGCTACAAAATTCCAAAATTTTTTTTCTTATTGGATTGCAGATGAACCACTGCCTGCCTGATGGCAAGTAATACCCGCCGCTCATCGTCTAAGCAAAACTAATAATACTGCCAAACTTCTATTCACGATTCCATTTCACGTACCTATGCGTAATGAATGACTGCATGAACGGCTATCCCCCGCTACAATCAAACCATCATCCAGAAGATGGTAATACCGACCCGCCCTGCCCAGATAACAAGTGAGTACTCCCACTTGGCACCCAACTATATACCACCAATGATGCAAAAAGTGATAATAAATTGCTTACTTCCCTTAGTCGTCTCGTATGATACCCACGGGGAAGAATAGGGTGGCGATACTTGTATTCTTGCTCACTCCACAGATTTTACGCAAAGATCACATTTCGACCGCATTCATTTTAATCTCATGTTCCTTTTTGCATACCTAACTCTCACTTCCTGTATCTCTTATCCTATATCTTGTTATTTTTGCTATTTTATGCACATGACAGGCTCTATCTATTACTATTATAAAACTTAACAGAGCTATGTCTGTACATTTAAGATATTTGAGAAAAAAAAATACTGTATTAGGCTATATTATAGGCGTGTCTAATCACAAAACTATTTCAGATATTTTGTCTGTTTGTTCGTTCTAAACGGATCTCGATGCAACTTTTTGTATTTGATAGCTCTTGGTTAGACTTAAAAACTGGTATACATTTTATCCCGCTACTATATTGGGAATCTGAGATATAACCTAAAAACTAGCTTTAGACTGCGGCGGAGCCGCGGGCAAAGGCAACTAGCCTATTATTATAAATTTTATGAATACGATGCTTTAATTTTAATCTTTAATCCGTAGCTTAACTTACCGTAGATTGTAAATGCAGCGATCAACCTCTGCTCTTAAAATTATTTAACTACTATCTATATCCTGATACTATCCATAGTAAACTGATATACATACTTACATCACGTTGAAAATCTTCCAAATCTCCCCAAATCAGGGATTTATTAAGTAGAGCAGAAATTGTTTGGAGACTTTAGACCAAACAATTTCGTATAATGGGCATTAATATGCAAATTAAAAAAAAACGTAGCCCAAAGTTTAACAAAGTTTTTTTTATACGACGATTTTATCCGCTGTCTTAGATTTAAATATTTACGCAAAAATATTTATATTCGTTTAATATAAATTATAAGAAACTAGCCCTATTTTGATGTACTGAATTGGCAACGCATCTGGGACGGTATTCCAGGAGATGCAGGTTCAAATCCTGCTCGTTACTGTTATATTCGATTTCACATTTTCACATTTTGTGTTAATTTGTAATTACATTACTCCGCTGAGATCGTCTAGTGGTAGATCCTTGCTCATCCCAGCACGAATGGGCCGGCTCGATCGGGGAATTACCATCCTCTCAATAAGATCAGCGTCTTTCGTATGTTGAGTGAGAGCGCCGTAGGCCAAACCCGATCCCTATCCTCCCCTTATTATCCTTCCTATCCTCTCCTTGTTATCCTTCCTATCCACCTCCTATCCCTTTCCTTGGATATGGCGACGCGCGAGTGATGCCTCTGGTGTTGCTCGCGTCTATAGGCTACGGTAACCATTAACCATCAGGTGGGCCATATGCTGGCTCGCCAATCATGTAGTATAAAAAAAACATGCACAGATACGCCCACTTTACTATGCATTTAAGGAAGAACTTTGTTAAGAGAAGCTATATGTACTTTGATGATGAAAATTTGCCTACTATTATCGTTTTTATGCTCTATAAAAGTTTTACTGATTTTAACATGTTTTTATAGTCTATTATTTAATGGCCTGACCTTTATGTGTCCGTGTAACGGAATCTTTCAAGTTAAGTAAATGTCCAATGAATCTCATCCATGAATTAATATAATTTTTTTTATGGGCTAGCAGTTGTCCGCTACTTCGTCAGTGATACATTTTTTACTTTTTATATTCTATCCCCTATTATATGCATTTTTTTCTTGTTTTTTGTAGTGGCAGATGAGCCACGGTCCATCTGATGGTAAATGGTAACCGTCGCCCATGGACTTGACTATACCGAGAGTATTGTCAAGCCGCAAATTACCAATTCATTTCACAGATTAAATGAAATATAAACGGCTATCTCCTGCTACAGCCACAATGCAACGATGTGCTTCATGGCCGGTCACACGGAAGATGGTGGTACCAACCCGCTCGGGCCGGATACCAAGCGAGTACTCCCACTTGGTACCCAGCCCTACCACCAGTCGTGCAATGGATGATAATTCCTTACTTCCCTTAGTCGCCTCATACAACACCCGTGGGAAAGAATGGGGTGGTGACACTTGTATTCTTAATCCGTCACCACACGGAAAAAGAATTTTGATACGATTTTGTAAATCACTAAAATACATGATGCTAAGTCAAATGTTTATATCCCTAAAAGCTTACATACAATTTAATTGTAGTGTAGTTTGAGTATTATGTACTTTGAAGGCATGCATTGCATCCCCTACACAAAGCTTCAAGTTTAAGCTCTAGCAGTACGAAGTTCGCCTGGTCAGCTAGTTTAATATTATGTTTTACAAAATATCTATCTAAAAAAGGTCGCCGTGAAAGTATAAGTCAGTTCTAAATATGTCTTGAGCTCGCTCTGCCTTTATTCATCATCCTTGAACGCAAAAATACAATGCTAAATTGCTACCATCCCATTGCAATGGATCTCCTTTATGTGGTCATTCAAAATAATATGTTCGTATATAAGAAGGGGATGGAGTATCGTTTGTTATGACAAGAAAGAATGGGTCTTAGAAAACGCTGCGTGCATACATATTTTAAATTATTTTTTTAATTGCCTCTCTGGTGCAGCGGTAGCGTAAATGACTGCTGATCATGAGGTCTCGGGTTCAATCCCCGGCAGTGTTATAGATTTTTCGTAAAAAGAAAAATTTTCAGTAGCAGCTCGGAGTTTGGAAATGTGCCCGGTAGATGGAAATAGGCTCACCCCCTATTACATAGGACTTAAACATAGCTGGCAAATCGTAGGTGTGTAATACGACTCTGCCCCTTCGGGGAATACAGGCGTGATGCTATGTTTTTTTTAATTGCAATGAATCTCGGACAAAGTAAGGAGGTTTAATTTCGTGAACAATTAATGGGGGTGGTGACGTAACGTGACGGGGGAGGATAAGAAAGCAAAAAAATAAATAGTTATTTATGAAAGGCCCTAACAATGACAGGGATACGTTACAGCCAAATTGTAATATGCTGTCTTCATGCGGTTTGTTTTCATCTAAGCTTTCTTTGTCTATTTTCTACGTATTAAATTGTAATAGAGAATTATTTCTTCTTTCTATCTTTCTTTTTATCGTCTTTAAATTGATGGAGATACTTTTTAGCCGAGTAGCGTATCCTCGAATTTCATAAATCTTATATAGTATTAAAAAAAATACCGTTCTTGCCATCGATATAATCTTGAGGGTGGCTCTCGGTGTTCTCCGTAAAATCTTGTATAAACGATATCTCCTATTATATAATCCTGTCGTTAAGATAAATTAACGTCCATAAGGACGTCTAAGAATGGAAATTTTAAGAGCTCAATAAGTTGGAAGTCGCATAACACAGATTATGACAAACAATCGCACAATTATATTGCAATTACAAATGCGAAAATGTTTTCACTTTGAGTTTAATGCGAAAATGTGTGTTTTTTTTTATTGCATATAGTGGCAGACGACCCACGGCCCATCTGATGGTAAATGGTAACTGTCACTCATGGACTCAACTATACCGAGAGTATTGTCAAGCCGCTGCTCACCACTTCTTTTCACACATATGAAATGAAATAATAAACGGCTATCTCCTGCTACAGCCAAAACGCAACGACGTGCTTCATGGCCGGTTACACGGGAGATGGTGGTACCAACGCGTTCGGGCCCGATACCAAGTGAGTATTCCCACTTGGTACCCAGCCCTACTTGACCACCAGTCATGCAATGGATGATAAATGCTCTTTTTTTTTTTTGTTAAGGCGGGAAAAAATGTTCCTAACCGCACACCCCGTCGTTCGGGGCAACGAACAGGGTAGTGTGGGGCCCTCACCCACTAAAGAAACCCGCCGTGTGCCGTCTCTCCACCTTTGTTGGCGGGCCACTGGAACTATGTTACATTCCTTCGGTGGTCCGCCGGCGGCTTACCCTTTCGGGTACCCTCTACTGAGCGACGCATCCGCACATGGAGCGTCGCACCTTCGCGGGAGGCCTTGCGGGTGGCGGACGTTCCCCGGTCCATCCACCCGCAGCCTCAGCTAGGGCGGCATGAGGCGCAAGTATCTGCGCCTGCACCGCCCCGGTCGCTGGCGGCGGTTTGGGTCAGCGGAAGAATCCTCCTCCCTAGCCCTCTCCGCCGCTTCCTTCCGCGAGATAACCTCCTCGCAGAAGGCACAGCGACCGCGGCCCAATTCCTGTCACTGCCAAGCATCGCTCTGACGACGCTCGGAAGCGAGAGGTCCCCCCCTATTTCCGCGACGAGTTCACGGCGCTGCTCGGCCCAAGCCGGGCACGACTCGGGCGTGTGCCGCGCCGTGTCCTCGTCACAGCCGCATTGGTGACAGCCCGGAGTCGATTCCCTCCTTGCGACTATGTGCAGATATCTGCCGAAGCAACCATGCCCCGACAGCATCTGCACGAGTCGGAAGGTAAGGACTCCATGCCGTCACCCCGCCCACTCCTCCAGCACTGGCTGGAGCGCCCCTACAGTCCAAAGACCGGCCTGGGGCGCCTCCAACCGTGCCCTCCATCTGGCCATGGCAGCTCGGCGGGCGTCACCCTGCCACCTGGCCACCTCTCTGGGTAGGAGGCGTCCGCCCCCCTCCCGCTCTTGTGACGCCCGCCGATACACTTCAGCGAGCACCTCCGCCTCCAAGTCCCACGGGGGGATTCCGGCCAACGCGCAGGCCGCCTCCGTCGACACCGTGCGGTATCCACGTATGACCCTGGACGCAACGACTCTCTGTGGTCTCCACAGAAGAGCCCTGCCCATCCAGCACCAGGCCCAGATACTTAATCTGGGCCTGCACCCCAATCTGGACCCCGTCCACTGTGATTGAGGCGCCAGCAGGTGGCCGACGTCGAGGCCCATGGAAAAGTAGGGCCTCCGACTTGTCCAGGGCCACCCTAAGCCCCAGCGCCCCGATCCTCCTGACCACCTCCGAGGTCCCTAAGGTGGCCAGGAACGCCGCTTCATCGAAGTTTCCACCCTGGGCCACGACCAGCGTGTTATCCGCATAGCAGATGACCGCCAGCCCGGGGGGGAGCCGACAGCGCAACACCCAGTCGTAACCGATGTCCCACAGGAGCGGCCCCATGACCGAACCCTGTGGGACACCGCACGACATGGGTCTCCTCACAACGTCCCCTATGCGGCTCTCATAGACGACGCTGCGGCCCTCTAGATAGTCCGCCACCAGCCGCCTCAGGTATACAGGCACCCCGTGATACCGGAGCGCCTCCCTGATGCAGCTGAATGGCAGACTATTAAATGCGTTGGCGATGTCAAGCGACACCGCCAACAGCATATCCCCGCTGGTGACTACCGCCGTGGCCGCGGCCCTCAGACGCATGATCGCGCTGACTGTCGAACGACCAGCTCGAAAGCCGAACTGGGCGTCCGACAAGTCGGGCCCGACGTCGCGCAGGTGCTGGACAATGCGGGCAGCGAGGATTCTCTCCAGCATCTTACCCGCCTCATCCAGCAGCACTATCGTATACTAAAATTTTACTGTAACCAGCACCTGCATCCAAATTAATGAGACGTGGTTAAAATCTTAACAATAAAATTAAATAGTCATTGCATTGGTGTCGTCTTTTATTAAACTAGATTCTGCATGCGACTCCGTCCTTGTGGTGTTCAGTATACAAATACGTCACTATATGGTAAATATTACTATGTATATATAACTGTCCTTTTTTTTTGTTTAAGCTGGAAAAAACCTAACCACACACCCCGTCGTTCGATATTTTTCTGCATTATACAAACTTCAGGGATATTAATATATTCTCACCGAGGTGGTCGAGGACCTATTCCCGCGACAGGTGGAGCACATGCTCCCGGTCATGGCACTGCCAGGTAGCGACCGGTTGGCCGACCTTAGTGTACCGCCCGTCACCACAAAATGGGAGCAGCTGTTTCGCGGATTTGCTCCAAGAACACCGGCCCCGGACCGGATGGGATACCCGCCCGGGTGGTGGCCCTGGCTCTGGACCACCTGGAGCCCCGCATCAGGGGACTGTTCAACGCGTGCCTGGCGTCTGGATGGTTTCCTGACTGCTAGGGGAGGGGGGAGGCTACCACCGAAGGAATGTAACATAGTTCCAGTGGCCCGCCAATAAAGGCGGAGAAGCGCCACACGGCGGGTTTCTTTATTGGGTGAAGGCCTCACACTATCCTGTTCATTGCCCCGAACGACGGGGTGTGCGGTTAGGATTTTTTTTTCCCGCCTTAACAAAAAATTACTACGTGGGACTTAAACATAGCTGGCGAGTCGTGGGTGTGTAATACACCTCTGCCTACCCCTTCCCCTTCCTAAAAGGAGGGGTGGGCAGGCTGGTTCTCCTGCCGAACCAGCTTCGACGAGCGTTGGAGGCGCCCGGGGCCTTCAGACCCATCTTTCTGCTGGATGAGGCGGTTAAGTTGCTAGAGAGAATCGTCGCTGCCCGCATCGTCCAGCACCTGCGCGACGTCGGGCCCGACTTTTCGGGCCTGACTTGTCGGACACCCAGTTCGGTTTTCGAGCTGGTCATTCGACAGTCAATCAGATCAGATCATGCGCCTGAGGGCCGCGGCTGCGGCGGTCGTCGCCAGCGGTGGAGTGC
Organism: Leucoma salicis; assembly: GCA_948253155.1. Classification (NCBI taxonomy): domain Eukaryota; kingdom Metazoa; phylum Arthropoda; class Insecta; order Lepidoptera; family Erebidae; genus Leucoma; species Leucoma salicis. Next base: position 27,994,620 of record OX411804.1, on the reverse strand, counting down.
TGTTGGCGGTGTCGCTTGACATCGCGAACGCATTCAATAGTCTGCCATTCACGCGTGTGGATGCGTTGCTCAGTAGGTACCCGAAAGGGTAAGCCGCTGGCGAACCACTGAAGTAATCCAACATAGGACCAGTGGCCCGCCAACCCAGGCGGAGAGACGGCACACGGCGGGTTTCTTTAGTGGCTGAGGGCTCCACACTATCCTGTTCGTTGCCCCGAACGACGGGGTGTGCGGTAAGGTATATTTATCCCTGCCTCAACAAAAAAAAAGATATCTAATATTGAATTTCTTCTATATTTGAAGTAGCACTTATTCGTGCATACTATAAACACATATTTAAGTAAAAAATAACTCTTATTACGGTTACTGAACTGTTACTTTGGTTTTTTGTATTTGTGGTCACTTTCGGAATTTAATTGCATCTGAAACAAATTTTGATCAAAGAGAAAGCTTAAATTCGACCTTTTCAATATAATTGAAACATCAGCGAAAAGTGTAAATATTTGATAAAGTGTATACCAATTTTATAAGTCTAATCAAAGGCTATCAAACAAAAAACTTTTCCGAAATTCGCAATTATGTTTTACGCGATGCGCGAATAAACTAATAAGAAAGAACAGAACACAAACTATTAAAACCCTCTAAAAATGTTTGTGGTTCTGAAACGCCTAATTGCCCTTTTCCGTGTGGTGACGGATTAAGAATACAAGGGTCACCACCCCATTCTTTCCCACGGGTATCGTATGAGGCGACTAAGGGAAGTAAGCAATTATCATCCATTGCATGACTGGTGGTAGGCTGGGTACCAAGTGGGAGTACTCACTTGGTATCCGGCCCGAGCGGGTTGGTACCACCATCTCCCGTGTGACCGGCCATGAAGCACATCGTTGCGTTTTGGCTGTAGCAGGAGATAGCCGTTTATATTTCATCTGTGAAATGAATTGGTGAGCAGCGGCTTGACAATACTCTTAGTATAGTCGAGTCCATGGGCGACGGTTACCATTTACCATCAGATGGACCGTGGCTCGTCTGCCGCTACATGCAATAAAAAAAAAATACAGTGATTATTTCTCAAATATCTTTGGGTATGACCATATAAACTCTTAATTCAATTACAGATTTATAATATAACTAGCCTTTGTCCGCGACTCCGCCGCAGCCAGAAGCTAGTTTTTTTGGTTATATCTCAGGTTCCCAATATAGTAGCGGGATAAAATGTATACCAGTTGTTTAGTCTAATCAAGAGCTATCAAGCAAAAAGTTGCATCAAAATCCGTTCAGTAGTTTTTGCGTGATGCTCGAACAAACAAACAGACAAAAAATTACAAAAAAAAAAACGTTTAATAATTAGACACGCCCATATAGCCTAATTCAGTCATTTTTTCTCAAATATCTTAAATGTACAGACACTGCTCTGCTTTGTTACAGCTTTATAATAGTATAGACTAGCTTATGCCTGATAAGTCAGTACTAATCGAAACACGTTTGTAGTGTTAAAAACACATACAATATCGTTCATCATATATACGACAATACTTAGTATAATGTAATATGCATGTAGTGAACACAATGTACCACCATCCATTACACATATTTAACAATATCTACCTTTTTCGTCGGGGGTTAAAAGCGCATAAAATATTCCTACTTGCGGTAAAATATGATATTTCGTGTTTGAAAACACTTTTAATGGAAAAGGTATGTCTGGGTATATACAAACAAGCAAACTCGTTTTTTTGCATGGTTTGACTAAAAAGCATTACCTTAATGTACCTGCTACACTATGCCCGCGGCTCCGCCGCAGGAATTACCTGGCTTTTAAATGATTAATGGGTGGGGGTTAAATCTTAGGTTCCCAGTGTAGTAGCGTGTTAAAAGGTAAGCTACCAGTTTCTAACTCTTAACAAGCAAGTTTCATCCTTTAGGTAGTTTTGATTGAGATTTTATGTGCAAACATCCAAAGAGGCAAAAATACTAAAAAAATTAACACAGATTGTGAAAATGTGAAATCGAAAACAACAGTCACGAGCCCTTAGAATGAAAAACGTAACGTTAGACGAACTTTCGTTTAATTTGTGATGGAGCGCCTGAATCACGCGTCAAAATCTCGACTAATCAGGAATCACGCGTCGGACTGTTGATCAATTACAATGACTCGAAACGAAAGTTCGTCTAAAGTTACGTTTTTTATTCTAAGGGGACAGGATATTTTCGGTTATTTTCGATTTCAGATTTTCACCCTTGGTGTTCATTTTTATGGCTAAGCATATTAAATGCTAAAAATATATATAAAAATATCTAAATACTAAAAAAATGTTTTGTTTTCAGAGAAGCCTAAATAGCCCAACATAGACTTTTTTTTTAAATCGACATTAACCTTATAATTAAATTTAAAGCATCCATCCATTGTAAGGGAATAAAATTAAACATCAAACATTTTTGTGATCTTTCGTTATCTTTTGACCCTCAGGTATCCGAGAGCCGCCTTTATAATCCGTATATTAAATATTTACCTACCTTTTGATTAAACTCGTGTATTTATTTTTAATCTGTGGTATATCCCTGACACTTAACAGGGAGGGATCAGGAGGGATAAAGTCGGCTAGAATAATTTTACAAGTGAGAGAGATACTTCGATCTTGCTGTAAAAATGACGTATATCGTTTTGGAGTCTCACAGTTTAAGGGAAAGAGAGAATTTCTTAGTTGTTGCTTCTGCCTTAATATATAATTACCTAATTTAATTGAAGTGCGCCAAGATCGAGAGCAGGCTTAGCGAAAATATTTTCTAAGCTTTCAAAGTTATAATAGTTGTTGTGAAGTTTTTCTATATTTCGCTATACATTTTTCTAGTGATAGAGCCTTGCTTGTCCCAACATGAATGGACTGGCTTGATCGAGGAAATACCACCCTCTCTCAGAAGATCAACTTGAAACAATCGTAGGTAGTCTTGTTTGTTCTGTATGGCTCACTTTGAGAGGAAATCTGGGCCTATATTAAAACAGTATTGTGCTAAAAGAAAAGACACATAATGATGTACTTTTGTACGTTACTTACAACTGCCTCTGTGGTGCAGCGGTAGTGTGAGCGACTGCTGATGATGAGGTCTCGAGTTCGTGGCAGTGTTATTGAGCTTTTTCGTAAAAAGAAAAATTTTCAGTAGCAGCTCGGAGTTCGGAAATGTGCCCGGTAGACGGCAATAAGGTAGGCTAGGCCCCTGTACTGGATATAGAATAATAGACTTAAACATAGCTGGCGAACCGTGGGTGTGTAATACACCTCTGCCTACCCTTTCGAGGAATACAGGCGTGATGCTATGTTGTATGTACTTTTGCATTCATATTACTAAAAGCAAATTTTGATCATAAATTTTCGTATTAATCCGATCAATAGTAATTCTTGGTGATGATGATGGTTAGCACTAACTTCTTCAGCTATACCCAGAAGGGAAGCAGGACATATTGAACGGACTTGGCCAAATTTTCTGACGTCATTCCTCCTTGTTCATATAAATATGAAACCATTCCAAAGTATATATTTCTCTGATATCTGAGAGTAAACACCGCCCTTCATTAGCAGTATTCGTGGCGGTTATCATATTTCATGATAAATGATTTTTCTATCTTATTATTATAATAATTATGTCACGCTTAGGCCTGAAGAACGGAACGAAAGTTGATCTGGTAAATCTTGCTTGTCAGATGTACTGACTACTTAAGATTTAGTATCGAGTAATTGTTGTCTCGGGGTGATATTTTTTGCTTCATTTTACTTCCGCAGCTTCTTATAATACCCGAGGAATAGAATAGGGAGTTAGAAGTATATATTTTGAGCTCTCATTCCCAAGGAGACAACCATTTATATCGATAAGATTTAATTAGAAAGACGTCACATTTTATTTTCTTTAAAAAGACAACACCCTTCACTAAGAAATAATCCTTGTATCGCGGGGGACTTTACAAACATGCAATTTTAAGCACACAAAGTACACCCAGACACAGAACAACTATTTGGAGATCACACAAAGAGTTTGTCGTATGTAAAAATCGAACCCGCAACACGCCGGTATCTAAACCACTCCGCCATCTGTGCAGTTAGATTATAAAGACAATATCAAAACTCTATGCTGTCTGGTGGACTTTATGGAAGGCGACTAAAGGAATATGTCCTCGACTTCGTGTATCTTCATTTATACAGTTACCGTCCACATAAGAAAGCTTTAATGCTAAATTATAACCTTAATTAAGGATAAATATGACAAAGACATGCTCCGTGTGAAAATTATTGTGGGCAAAAACAATTATAGTTTGGCACCATTTTTAACTGCCTCGGTGGTATAGCGGTAGTGTATGCGACTGCTAATCAAGAGGTCGCGGGTTCGATCGCTGTGCCGGGCAATGTTATTGAGGTTTTTCCTAAAAAGAAAAATTCTCAGTAGCAGCCCGGAGTTTGGAAATGTGCCCGGTAGACGTCAATAGGCTCGCCCCCTATTACGTGGGACTTAAACATAGCTGGCGAATCGTTGGTGTGTAATACGCCTCTGCCTACCCCTTCGGGGAATCCAGGCGTGATGCTATGTTTATTTATACACTCTTGTTGTAAGACTAAATTATACGAGTATATTATAGAAACGTTTTACAAACATACCACCTCTCCCTTGCTAATTCTATATAGAAACCAGGCCTTTGATTACCTACGCCTTTGCTACTCACAACTTAAGTTAATTAATCATCCAATACACGATTTATTATGTAAAATTAATGGATATTCTGTAAAAGTTTAAAATAAAAGGCTACAGTCTATTTCTCCACATACTTCTTAACTATTATATGGATTTATAAACGATTTTTCTTGTCGTGTTGGTATATTATCAAGAACGGCTAATTTATTGGTGTTGTTGTAAAGTATTCGAAACGTCGGGATAGTCTAAAATCAAGTAAACGCGATAAATTCCGTAAACGTAGTTTTATTTCATAATGTGTAACATTCGCGTAAATATCAGGCAGTATTATATAAACCTTAAGAGAAATACATCAAAATAATGAACTAGAGAGTTGGAGTTCTTCGATTATTAAGTATGAATATGTTATTTATATTATAAACTATATATATATTATAAACTATATTGAGAATCTGAGATATAGGTTTTTTTTAGGCGGGAAAAATATCCCTAACCGCACACCCCGTCGTTCGGGGCAACGAACAGGGGAGTGTGGGGCCCTCACTCACTAAAAAAACCCGCCGTGTGCCGTGTCTCCGCCTTTACTGGCGAGCCACCGGAATCATATTAGGTACATTCCTTCAGTGGTCCACCGGCGGGACCCCAAAAATAAGACTTCGGCTGCAACCAAAGGTTAATGCTATAATTTCACCAATACTAAAGCAAAGGCAACTTGCTCGTAGTAATTAAAGTAGGATACAATCTTAACCTGGAAGTTTTAATGCTGGTCCTATTATGTATATAGATTTATATACAAAGGCATTTGATCCGATTTACAGTATCTTACCCCGCGTTATCCGGGTCGCTGCGTAATAATCAGGGTCCCGTTTACTTTACCACTACAGTCGTGTAACTATTTGACCCGTGAGCTTTGAACGTGTTACCTTGGTGATTTGTAGATTATTGTTTATATGAAATTGGAAATACTAAGGCGAAAGCTTTAGTTAAATTGTCGCATTAGATTCGTGCGTTAGCCGCGCTTTTGTTACGTTCTTGAACAAGCAATACCAAGTACTATACTGCCAATGCCAAGCCTGCTTACCATAACATTTCTAAAATGTTAAATGGTGGTGTATGTGTAAGTATGGCAACGGAAATCTATATATTTTGCAAGACTATGTTCATCACATACATCCTCATGCGTCAACAGAGCTATAATATAAATAAGTGCGAGTCATTGAACCGTGAAATCACAACCAACAACCTCATACATAAATATTTTATGATATTTTTCGATGTTACTTAAATCTTTGTATTATTATATACGAGTATGTATGATGAGTGTGTTTTCATATTATCAAATATTTGTCACTGGTAACATTCAATACAAATAGAGATTTTACATTTAATTTATTAAGACTTAATTGAAAATCGAAACGAATCTTATGAAAGATTGTAACTATCATTACGAATCAAATGTTTTTTTATACTGCTACATGGGTAGCGAACAAGTATACGGCCCACCTGATGGTAAGCGGTTACGGTAGCCTATAGACGCTAGCGATACCAGAAAGGTATCACTCGCGCGTCGCCATCTCCAAGGAAAGGGATAGGGGGCGGAGATGTTCAGTAGGATACTAAGGAGAGGATAGGAAGGATAATAAGGAGAGGATAGGGAGGGGGTTCAAGCCTCCGGCGCTCTCACTCACCATACGAAACACAATGTTAGGAGTAACTACTGTTGTTACACGATGATCTTATGTGCAAGCGTGGTACTTCTCCGATCGAGCCAGCTCATTCGTGTTGGGATAAACAAGGCTCTACCACTAATATACACTAATGTTTATTGTTTCTAATGTTTTTAAAATGTGTTACGGACTAAGAATACAATTGTCACCACCTCATCCTTTCCTGCGGGTATCGTACAAGGCGACTAAGGGAAGTAAGCAATTATGATCCATTGCGTTAAAGGTGGTAGGGCTGGGCACTAAGTTAGACTACTCATTTGCTATCGGGCCCGAACGGGACGGCACCACCGTCTCCTGTGTGACCGGTCATGAAGCACGTCAGTGTGTTTTGGCTGTAGCAGAAGATAGCCATTTATTCTTTCGTTTTAAATCTGAGAAATGAAATAGTGCGCAGCGGCTTGACAATGCTTTCGCTATAGTTGAGTCCATGAGCAACGGTTACCACTTACCATCAGGTGGGCCGTGGCTCGTCTGCAATCATTAGCAATAAAAAAAAACACTAATTGTATTTTACGAAGTTGAATTTTGAAAAAAGAAATGGTTATCGTAAGTGTAAAATAGTAAAAAGATAACTCCGCCGAGACAGTGCGTGCACTGCCGTGACCAGGATTCGAACCTGGGTTACTACGGCCACAACGTAGGGTCCTAACCACTAGACGATCACGGCTATCGGAGATTGTGGAATCGATATCCAAATACTTGTTCGTATTTACCGAAATACGTAAAATTTTACACTTGAGTGAACCCAGTTAATGCAATAAGTACCGTTATTTATTGTTAAGAATTTAAAGTGGTCGATGTTTTAAATACAACAATCACCAGCTCCGATAGCCGTGATCGTCTAGTGGTTAGGACCCTACGTTGTGGCCGTAGTAACCCAGGTTCGAATCCTGGTCACGGCAGTGAACGCACTGTCGCGGCGGAGTTATCTTTTTACTTTTTGTTTTAGCGTGTACATGTTACACTCATTATACCGCCAGGAAAAAATTTGGAATAGATACCTATTATTCTACAAATTCTAGAAATTAGTTTTTTTGTACTATATCCAATTGTTTGGATATATCTCTAATATATATGTAACGGCCGTGTGGGGCCGGTTTTAAAATTGTCTCACCCCTGTCTACCCACGGGAGTCGTAAGAGCCGACTGATTGAATTAATTTAGTTTTTTTTTGTGCAAATTTTGTAATTAAACCGAGTCTATTATGACTTTACATGTAATCAACAATAAAAATATCAAATAAAAAATATTTTTTTATCCATCCACATGTTTTTAGGCTTTTGTTATGCACAACGTATATAAGCCTTTTTTTTTGTTAAGGCGGGAAAAAATGTTCCTAACCGCACACTCCGTCATTCGGGGCAACAAACAGGGTAGTGTGGGACCCTCACCCACTAAAGAAACCCGCCGTGGGCCGTCTCTCCGCCTTTATTGGCGGCCACCGGCTCCATATTACATTCCTTCAGTGGTACACCGTATATAAGCCTATCCAAGAGGGCTTCGATCAACAATACCAACTTAAATGCTAGCAATACCAGAGGCATCACTCGCGGGTATGAGGTAGACATGAAAGATAATAAGAAAACTATAAGCAGAGGGTGTGCAGGTGTTGGCCCTCTCACTCACCTTACGAAATACAACAGTAGGTACCTACTGTTCTTTCACGCTGATCTTCTGTGAGAGGGTGGTACTTCACCGATCGAGCCGGCCCATTCATACTGGGATAAGCATGGCTCTATTTACATACTATTATACTATGTATATAATACCTATATATTTTTATGCCTAAAAACTAAAAAAACAACTAAATGTTTACTTTCATGTTCTAAATTAGTTTTAGCACGCCGTAGTCTGTCACGCTGGCCTAGTATGTATTGACGGACTTCACAAGGCCCAAGAAAATCTCTAAGGCATGCAGGTTTCCCCACGATGTTTTTCTTCACTGAATAAACAATTTATAAATATATATTTCGAAATATCTCAAAAGTCAGAGGTGTGTGCCAAACGAGGTCTGGACCTGTGTGGGCCTAACCAAGTTGCATTCTATGATCGCTAACGCTAATAGAAAACTATTTAAATGTATGGGAATTTGATATCTTTAACCATAGATAAATAACCTATATTTAATACTTTCTGATATTTACGCAAATGTTACACATTTTGAAATAAAACTACGTTTACGGAATCTATCGCGTTTACTTGATTTTACTACTATCCCGACGTTTCGAATACTTTACAGCATTCATGATCACGGGTGGACTTAGATGATAGACTCAGCCTTGGACGTAGTAAAATCAAGTAAACGCGATAGATTCCGTAAACGTAGTTTTATTTCAAAACCTATATTTATCTAAGTCTTTAACAATATCTATAACGCTAAGTCACGTGACTTAACATTAGAGATGTCAAATTTGCATACATTTTAAGTTTTCTATTAGCGTTAGCGATCATAGAATGCAACTTGGCTAGACCCACTGTCCTTAGGATCGATACAACTATATTTACAGTTTGTACCGCTACGCTATCTTCTTCTACTTCACTATAACTGACCTTCAACTTCTTTTAATGATGGTAAAATATAGAAAAAATTAAAACAAATTCAAACTTCCTAATTAATATCATAACACTAAAAAAAAAATATTCACGGACATTTCACAGAATGTCCTCTGGTCCCAAAGTGAGCTTTTTATAACGCTTGTGCTATGGGTACCAGATTACGGATATAATACATATATATTACTTTTTTTTTGTAAATACATACATAGATAGAAAACACCCAGTTGCAGTACAAATATCTGTGTTTATCACACAAATAATTGTCCTGAGTGGGAATTGAGCCCACCACCTCGTGCATGCAAGTCGGTTACACTACCGACTACGCCACGAGGCCCGTCGTAGACATACGGTGTATAATATATACTATTACAATATAATCTTACCAAGTATAACTCATATACTTGTTTAGTCACGATATTACCCAAAACGTCGTCGTTGCTATTGTATATGCGCATATGAAAATCACGACATTATTCTCCAAAGAGGAATTATATCGTTAAATATTCAGGTCCAAATGTACAATATGCATGGAGCCATTAGGATAAATCTCGTTGTGTTTTGTTCGGCACGTTGTCAAATCATGTGACAGGAATTATTATATTATTTTACGCGTTTATCGTCGTCTCAACGATATCATCACCCTATAATTTGGGTTTCATAAGATTCAACACAAAGAAGTAAATATTATTTTATAAGACTGTAATTTGAGGTGGAAATTGTGAGTTTTGCTGAGCTGGTTTCTACGATAGCTTAACGGTCTATAATAGCCCCTCGGATGTGGGAACTTGCAAATTGGAATCCTACTTGTAGAAAATTTATCTATTTTCACTTTAACAAATTTGTTTCTAGTAAAGTGCTGATCATGTCAAATTAATGCTAATAAATAGCTATAAAATAGTATCATAATCTTGCATGACAAGGAATGTTTTTCATATTTAAACACAATAAAAATACATTTTGATTTATTTGATTCTAAATGAACATTAAAAAGAATTATGAAAAGAGTATAAAACTAACCTTTTTTTTGGTAAGGCGGGAAAAAATGCTATCCGCACACCCCGTCGTTCGGGGCAACGAACAGGGTAGTGTGGGGCCCTCACCCACTAAAGAAACCCGCCGTGTGCCGTCTCTCCGCCTTTATTGGCGGGCCACTGGAACTATGTTACATTCCTTCGGTGGTGTATAAAACTAACCTAACTAACCTTTTTTATGATGTATTTAGTCTGAGTTAAAGAAGAATATATTTACTACATCGTAATGCGTTTATTTGTTTCCAAGGAGTACGGAAGAAGAGTCTACGTACTTTTCCGTCCTCCGTAGCTGTTTCTAATTATGCTGTGCTTGATTTAAAAGTATTTTGACTCTGTACACGTTATAAATAATGCTTAAAGACTGTTTTAATATTTATTAATCACTGTATTAGCTATAACAAGTAGACATTTCCATACGTTCATGTTAGGTATATAAAAAGCTTGTGGACCGGACTTTACAATTCAGGACACATTTAAGGGCCGCGACCATTGATATATACAGATATGCATATTAGAAAAATATGTAGGCAACAAATCGTGTGAAAATTATATATGTATATTGTTGATGTACCTTAATAAATAAATAAATAAACATATAAAAAAGAGAAGATCCACAATCAGGCACTAAAAGTGTCCACTATAAATGAGTGCAGATTACGCTTTCCTGCACTCATTTCGTTTAGTGTTGTTTCGACGCGCGAGCAGCCGCAACGTATCAACATGCCTAACAATGCTAAATTGTGTTTCAAAAAATCATTGAGTTGAAGTTGTCACTATTTTATAAAATCAATGCGAAATAAATGCTATACATTTAAGTAAGATTTTATCTAAACAACTTTTGCCACGATTTCTAAACACAATTGTGTATCCTTAATTTATATATCAATGGCCATGACGCGATACGCGCGCTAGTCAGACAGACGCAGTTTATAGACCTTTGCACACACGAATTTTTTTTTCAGCTTCGCGTCTGTATAGGTGTAGATACTATCTCTCGTTAAAGATTAAAATGTGGTGTGTATAGGCCCTAAAACGTTTTTTTTTACTCCACAATTTAGCAGTTTATCACAGTATCATCACAATCATAAGGAGGTATTGATGCACACAAAATAAACCAAGATTAAAGAGCAACTATTTATGGATCACACAAATTACTGAACATTGTACTGCGTGGAAATCGAACCTTCAACACTCGGCACTTCCCGTGCGGTCACTTCGCCATCTGCAGCATTACGAATTTACGATGCCCATCTAATACTATTACTATGTTGTATTTCTTTTTATATCCTCATAATATCTCTCAGCTTTCTTCATAATACTATACAAGTAAATTAACAGCTCAAACAAAAACACGTTGTATACACAATCAAATCCCTATAAATTAAGTGACAACCCAAAGTAAAGATAAGTCCCCTATGTAGGTAATTATAGTCACTGATAAAAGCTTTTCGTTTATTTAGGGATCGAAACCTGTTGATACCTCTTTTGAGGAAATGTGTTCAATATTCAACATTCTGATTAATATTGCCATCAACGTTACAGTGTTCATTTTGATTACACATTTACATCACTGTTGAGTGTAAATTACATATAATATAAACCAATAAATGTTCCGTAAGTTCCGCTACTTAATGGTAGGTACACAAAAGACTTTTTGAAATGTTAGACTAACCTGGTGGTGAGCGATTGTAGCCATTCGAGGACTGTTACTTTCCTTTACCACATTCAAACAGAAATAAAATAGCCCAGTAGTTTATTTTTGCACAACCATTTGCTCTACAACGGCGGGTACCAGCGCGGGTATTGTATCAGAGTAATATGGCCATAGGCTATATAAGTATACTCTGTCAGGCTGGACCAGTATAGGTTAGCAGACTTCACAAACTTTCGAGAAATTCTCTCAGGTTTAAAGGTTTCCTCATGATTTTTTCCATCACCAGACAAAAAATACAAGTATATTTTCAAAAAAAATAAGTTCAGAGTTACGTGCCTAGCAAGGTCATGACCCCTGACAGAAATCGAAAGCAATACCACTGTCTCTGCAGTCCTCGGTTATGTTATAAAGAAACTATTAAGCAGTATTTGTCGAGCAAACTTTAAATCGTAAATAATGACATGTATTTAATAACTTTGAATACTTAAAATAGAACTGAGAAACTAAAATTAGCTTTATATTCTTGAAAGTACAAGTCTGGAGATCGCAAAGAATAATTATTTTTATATTATCTGAAACAAAATTCGCGTTGTGCATTGTTGAAATTTTATACTTTATTTTAGCACGCTATATTTTTTCTTAGAGAAAAATATTGTGGATATTAAGAAGCGTTCTTTTTCAAAACCATTTTCCTAGATTGTGCCCGCGACTCCATCCGTGGGACTTCAGAATACAAATACATCAGTCTACGGCACTATTTTTCTATGTAAAAATAGCAAATCCTTGGGAACCATTCATTTTTCAGGGACAAATATAGAAAAATAACCATTGACCTACTAAAAAATGTACCTCGTGTCCGCGCTCAAAAGTGCCCGAACCAAAAGAGAAAGAAGACGCCAAAAGAAAAACAATCGCGCGACAGTCTAGTTTGGTTGACTGACTTGACTATACGTTCAATTTGCGGCACTGTATTTTGAAAATGTATAAAAACTACTCAAATAAAGTAAAAAAATTTTTTTTTTCAATAGGTAGACTATTGTTTTATCATTTGCAAGTATTATTTTGCATTAAAACAAAGAATTTGTTTTAAATTTTGAATATTTGTAATAAATCATCAACACATGAAATTCACTAGGAGCTGCATAAGGTGATCGTGGTGTAGCCTATTGGTAGAAGCTACATAAGCTAATAAATTATTGCAAAGAAAACTCAACACTACTATAATGTCACATGGTTTCAGACTAGAATGTTGAAGTTTGTCTGTATAGACTATTGACTGTAGTCTATTTACTGACTAGCGATACTTTTTTTAGGAATTTTGTACTAGACCCCCCTTGCCCTTTTTATTAGGTCAATGAGATTAAATTAGTAGCTCCCGTGGTTATCACATAGGATTAGGAACTCACGCAATATTTGACACATCATATGACAGCCTCATGGAGTGAAGACCTGTTTCAAGTTGGTTTGATATAGATGACGGAAGATCTGAAAGAACAATGGAGTGATGCTTAATCCATTAACCATTTTATTACTTTGTTAAATGAAAAGATAAACAAGCTAAAAGCTTTAGCAGAACCAAAGTACTTCAGTCCATTTTGATTACTTAAGGAGTTTTCCAACAACTTGAAAAGTTAATATTAGTTTTGTATCAAACGTATACAACTAAGGTTTAGACCTTCCACTCAACTTGTGCGTGTTCTAGCACTGACAAGTTTTTTAATAAAGCTCGGAGCTAAGAGAGGTGTACTATAAAAAAATATATATAAAACATCTTATCAGTCTCTTACAGCGAGATTCCACTACAATTGTCACGAGCTTTGCAAGTTTTTTTTTATACTACGTCCGTACAAGCATACGGCCTACCTGATGATAAGCGGTTACCTTAGCATATAGACGCTAGCAACACTGAAGGAATGGCTCACGCGCCACCATCTCCAAAGAAAGGGAATAGGAGGTGAATTTGCAGAGAATAATAAGAAGAGTATAGGAAGGATAATAAGGAGAGATTAGGGAGGGGTATGGGCCTCCGGTGCTCTCACTCACCATACGAAACTCAACAGTAGGAGTACCTACCACCGACCCAACAATGCGTGCCGACGGCTTTACGCGGGGGTGGTCCAATTGATGGCGCTGTACGGCGCACCCGTGTGGGCGGAGTCCCCGGACGCACTGAACAGGGCTCTTCTGTGGAGGTCACAGAGAGTCGTCGCGTCCAGGGTCATACGTGGATACCGCATGGTGTCGACGGAGGCGGCCTGCGCGTTGGCCGGAATCCCCCCGTGGGACTTGGAGGCGGAGGTGCTCGCCGAGGTGTATCAGCAGGCGTCGCGAGAGCGGGTGGAGGGCGGACGCCCCCTACCCAGGGAGGTGGCCAGGTGGCAGGGCGATGCCCGCCGAGCTGCCATGGCCAGATGGAGGGCACGGTTGGAGGCGCCCCGGGCAGGTCTTTGGACCGTAGGGGCACTCCAGCCGGTGCTGGAGGAGTGGGCGGGGCGATGGCACGGTGTCCTTACCTTCCGACTGGTGTAGGCGCTGTCGGGGCACGGTTGCTTCGGCAGATATCTGCACATAGTCGTAAGGAGGGAAACGAGTCCGGGCTGTTACCATTGCGGCTGCGACGAGGACACGGCGCAGCATACGCTCGAGTCATACCCGGCTTGGGCCGAGCAGCGTTGTGAACTCGTCGCGGCAATAGCGGGGGACCTCTCGCTGCCGAGCGTCGTCAGAGTGATGCTTGGTGACGACAGGAATCGGGCCGCGGTCGCTGCCTTCTGCGAGGAGGTCATCTCGTGGAAGGAAGCGGTGGAGAGGGCCAGGGAGGGGGATTCTTCCGATGACCCTGACCACCGCCAGTGACCGGGGTGACGCAGGCGCAGGTACTTGCGCCTCATGCCGCCCTAGCTGAGGCTGCGAGTGGATGGACCGGGGAACGTCCGCCACCCGCAAGGCCTCCCGCGAAGGTGCAACGCTCCGTGTGCGGATGCGTCGCTCAGTAGAGGGTATCCGAAAGGGTAAGCCGCCGGCGGTCCACCGAAGAAGAGAGACGGCACACGGCGGGTTTCTTTAGTGGGTGCAGGCCCCACACTACTCTGGTTGTTTCCCCGAACGATAGGGTGTGCGGTTAGGAACATTTTTTCCCGCCTTAACAAAAAAAAAAGGAGTACCTACCACTGTTTCACGCCGATCTTCTGTGAGAGGGTGGTACTTCCACGATCGAGCCGGCCCATTGATGCTGGGATAAGTAAGGCCTAATTTAATTAAAAAAATTAAGGTCTAATTAAAAATATTTTATATGTTCTACATTGAACTATAGTGAAAACCGTGAAAAATAATAAAGACAAAGAAAAATTAGACATCCAGCTCCAGTAGTAACACAAACATTCTTCCGGGAATAGTTGCAGACGACAGAATCTAGAAATCGGGGCACCACAGTCAATGCATTCGGTGAACGAGGGTGCCAAATACTCAAACCCCTTCCTTACCACATCTCCCTCCCTCTTATTTTATCTGATTGCTAGCGTCAGTAAACTACGGTAACTACTTTCCTTCAGGTTGGCCGTAACCACCCAGTACCCATGGGTACCCATGGGTATTGGGTGGTATTAAAAAATACCATAATTAATGCAAGTAATAGTATCAATGTCTGTGTGACCTCTGTAGCTGTAGGCAACTTCAGTAAGATAAACATGACGTAGCATGATGCCGCTGAAATTGAACTGAGTACATACTTGATAGAGAACAGAGCTGTATTTAGGTGTACAAAGTATATAAAAAAAGAAAACTGTTTATTTTTATTCAATAACAAAACTCATTGTTTAAATTTCGTGTAGCGTTTTCCCACAGTAGCTAATCTAGTGGTAGTATCTAGTGATAACTGTATATCTTCATGGATGATACACAGTAACAGTCTGAGCTCAGACGTATGTACCTAATATTTTTCTCATCACCTGCACTGTTGAAATTACTATTACTAACCGCAAAGCTAAGTATTGTCCCTTTTTTTCTATTTATTAATGGAACTTTTATATAATAGCGTACATGGCAGTCTTATTAGTGAAAAATAAACTTTTACATAAGGCTAACTAGCGGCGTATTAAATACTGTAACAAGTATCTCGGTACATCTGATTTTGGTGAGGTTTACAATTCACAGAAGGTGCCCATGAATGCAAGAGTCCTCATAAGAATTTCCCTTTTTTGTGTCTGTAGATACTTAATTATTATTCGCATACTTATTTTAGTTACGTTTTTATTACATACCTTAAAATATCCTCCGAAAAGAATGGAATAATAACACTTCATAACTAACTAATTATCCTCCAACTAAATAATACTAAGGACCTCCCACCTGCTGGTAACCCCATAATCGCTATAAACCTCAGAGTAACCCTGTGTATTAAATGGATAAAATGTTGTCATAATTTTGATTCACAAATCATTAAAAAAAAATATTCTTCATTCGGTGTCGACGGTGAGCGACTTCTCCGCGCACTAAGTTCGGCTCTGTTTTATCTTACTTTATATTCATAAACTGGGGATAGATGATGGATTAGCTCATTTTATGTAAAATACATTGTTAGTAATTTCCCTGTGATTATTTAAAGTATTATTTTAAGTATTATCTCACCACATGAAGCGAGGCAAAACGTCCCATATAATTATGACAATAGTTATATTTGTAATTACAGAGTCATTGCTTTTTAGGTATTAAACATTTACCACCAGGATCGCTGGCGAAGTGGTTTAGATACGGGACCCCCGCCCAAATATTGTGGGTTCGATTCCCACACAAGACAATGCTTTGTGTGATCCACAAATGGTGTCACAATGTTCTGAGTGTGGGTGTAGTACTTCGTGTCCGTGAAATTGCATGTTTGTAAAGTCCTTCGCGATACAAGGATTATTCTTTAGTGCAGGGAGTTGTCTAGTAAAAAAAAAAACACCTGGCAAAGTTGACACAAAGAAAAAAGTTATTGACTTTATCTTTGTACGAGTATTTATTCTATTGAGCTCGTTGTTTTTGCTCAGCTGTGTACAGTGCGTTTACACGTGATTTTCAAGAAAAAAGGGAGCTTAGTGGTATATTTGCGTTCGTTACGCAGCGATTTTATCCTTTGTCAATGTTTTGGTAACGTTCGTGTACCAAATTGTTCGTCAACAATAACAAGGCCCAAAAGAATACAAAAATTGAAACAATAGGATATATTTAGCGTTTTGTTATGAGACTCAAGGCTTTTAGGAACTTATTTTTCTAGTCTGAAATGTATGATATATAATTTAACCACCACATAATATTCAACGTTCACCTATCCATCTATCTGCTTTAAGTCATCCACATCAGAACATAGGCCATATGCCTAAAGATATGACGCAAGAGAGCGTTACAAAGAATGGTACTATGTTACCTGCATATATACCTGCAGATCGGAACCGTATTACACACGATCGGGCGTGAGTCAAGGTAGCAATTTAAGGCCTTTACAGTTTCTGATCATGATCATTTAACTGCCTGATGTTGTGAGAGATGCCACGTGTCTGTTATTTGCCGACAATCTCAAATTATTGCTGGCCGTCAAAGACGAACAATACTGTGAGCGTCTTCAGCAAGATGTGGATAGAGTAGTCGAGTGGAGCAGGAACAATAAATTATAATTTAATGCATCTAAGTGCTCAGTTATATCGTTTAGTCGCGCGAAAATGCCCCTCCACTATGACTATAAGCTGGAAAACACTCTTCTGGAAAGAACGGTCACAGTATGGGATCTGGGAGTGCGGCTTAATGCGGAGTTAACATTTCGTAATCACATTATTAATGTTTGTAAAAAGGTCTACCAGAATTTGGGATTCATACTTCGAAGACAGAAGAGTCTACTAGTATAGCTTCAATTACAACACTATACAATGCGCTGGTAAGGAGTCAGCTAGAATACAACGCAATCATCTGGGCTCCACATGAAGCTAAATATAGTCTCATGCTACAGCGACTACAAAATAAATGTACTAGATTTTTTGTATCTTAGACTTTACGTGGGTATATCCATTTTATCCATTGATGTATCCGACTTTGTTTGTGATAGGCATGGTCGGATACGATAAATTGGAAACGAGAAGGGAAATGGCTCTTGCAACGTATATTTTAAAGTTATTACGTGGTAAGATCTCTAATTCGGGGGTTTTAAAAGAGGTAAGCCTATATGTATTTATATATATTTTTAGCATTTGACATGCTTAGCACTATACATTAAACACAAAGTGAAAAATGTGAAATCGAAAATAACAGTCAGGAGCAGGATTTGAACCTGCATCTCCTGGATACCGTCCAGATGCTTTACCAATTCAGCTGAATTAAAATATATATAAATATATATAAATATTTATAGGGTTTGCGTCATTATTAGGTAAAATCTTAATTGTAAAATTAAGTTTACCTGGTCGGTATAATGTATGAAAATACTTACGACAGATGGTGCAGGCGTCACCCAAAGACGTTAAGTATGAATGTGTTATCGAAATTAGCAGTCAGGAGCAATTGTCAGGATTGCTGAATTGGTAAAGCATCTGGACGGTATCCAGGAGATGCAGGTTCAAATCCTGCTCCTGACTGTTATTTTCGATTTCACATTTTTCACTTTGTGTTTAAAGTCTATATGTTCCCAACAATTATGTAGCGAGGCGGCGGAGACCTCGTCTATTGGCGGTGCCCAGCGCAAGGACAAACTTGTTAGCTAAGGCGCCACGCGCACCTTACATACATTAAATAAAGTTGCAGAACATATAGATATTTTCAAGTGTTCTCCGATCGAAAAAAATACGCTGTGTATTATTATGCTAAAATAATTAAGGACCACGCTATTGTATTAGGGTAACCTGTGATGATATGGTCCAGGAGCCGCCGCCTATTTTTTTAGTGATTAATAACAGGCTGAATAGTTGTGAGTAGGTTCCGTTCGATGAGACACGCAAATTTTTCTCAGTGAAAGATCTTGTAAGAGGTAGCTATTGAGTGTCCGTGAATTCGTCAACTTCCATGCGTGGGACAGAGAAAACGTACTACTAAATTTGTAAGAATATGTGGCCATTTCATTATACAAATATTTACAAAGCTGCATTAAAAAAATTAGATCGTTAATAATTTGAATGACCTCTTTATTTATATTTGTTTCTCTATATTTGTAGAAGAGCACGCTCCAGTTAAACTACCCATTATGTAGGACAATTGTTATTCCGAGTTTATTATCTAATTATCTTAACATTTAAACTTACTGTTAGTCAGACAATTTCGACACCCCACCAAATTGAAATGTTTTATACCTATGCTCTTTATTAGCTACCTCTATCGAGATTTTTTACAGAGAAAAACTTGGGCGTTTCGTCGAACGGAACCTACTCACAAAGATTGAAACTGTTATTAATCACTTAAAAAATTGACGGCGGCTCCTGTACTAACAGTGATGTTATTGTTGAAATAAATAAATAAATATATATATATATTTTCCGTGTGGTGATGGACTAAAAATAGAAGTGTCACCACCTCATTCTTTCCCATGGGTGCGTTTGAGGGCCGGGTTTCAAGTGGGAGTATTACACCATCTCCCGTTTGACCGGCCACGAAGCACATCGGGGTATTTTGGTTGTAGCAGGAGATAGCCATTAATTCTTTCATTTCATATATGTGAAATGTTGGACAGCAGCTTGACAATATCTACTCTCGGTATAATTGAGTCTATGAGTGACTTTAGCTACGAGTAATTCTTA
This sequence comes from Leucoma salicis, assembly GCA_948253155.1. Taxonomy (NCBI): domain Eukaryota; kingdom Metazoa; phylum Arthropoda; class Insecta; order Lepidoptera; family Erebidae; genus Leucoma; species Leucoma salicis. The sequence continues at coordinate 27,975,218 of OX411804.1, read as the reverse complement.
GGTCTACCTTATGGCAGATGGGTTGCTGTGTCATGATTTTATCCAAGAAGCAGTTTAATTTTTTTTTTAACACAAATATTTTTTTTATACAATACAAAAATGATAGAATTAATAGAATTTGTAAGATCGCCACCGCCACGGTTGATAGTTGGAGGAAGACTGGCTGGGTATTTTGTGGGTTTTATGGCAAAGGGTGTGGAAAAAACTGATAGAAAAGGGAAGGGAGGGGAAACAGGAAGAAGTGGTGTTATAAATCGAGAAACGTGCTTCCTCTATAGTTTGAATAACCAGGTGATGGAACTTGTAGCTTGGTACTTGCCCACGTACCAATCTCTGACTATATAGAAGAACGAAATTGTATTATAAAAATTCCTTATTTTTCCAACGATAATTTAGGTTTTGTGATGGCTTATCTCAATGTAAGAGATCCTGCTGAGTCGCTAGCCTGTTTTGAATATAATTATAATATGCGTCCAAACTTTTCACATAAATCAATTATGATGCTTCATATAAACGAAAATTTTAAACTAAGAATTTACTGAGCATAAGAAATCCTTACAAATATTAAGCGAAAGTGAGTTTGTTCGTTTATTTATTTGTTTGTTTGTTACGCTTTGACGTTGTAAATACTGAGCCAATCATCATGAAATTTTGCACACATATAGTCTGGAGCGCAGAAAAGGACCCCAGACTTTTTATCCGGGTATAATGGATAGTTACTGAGGATAGCTATTTTTGCAGAGATAATTAGTGTGCCGTAGAGTTGCTTACTTATGTACGTAAGTCCACGCAGATGAAGACGCGGACAGAATAGATTCTTTTCAGAAATGCTTATAAACGATCATCATAATAACATATTATGATATGCGAAAGTGGGATAAGGTACAGGGGGAGACCGAGACTAACCTTGCTAGACCAAATCGGTCATGTATTAAAGGAAGATGGAGTCAGGGGTCTCCGAAACCGGCAAGCTTTCATACACACATATACATTTCATATATGCGAGGCGTTAACAAACAGAATTATGAAAGTATAGAAAGCGAGAGATGTATGCAAAAATAGAGCCTCTTTGCACTCTGTTCTCTCTGCCTACCCTGCAAGGAAGATGGCGTGATGATAGGTAAGTAAGTAATAACATATTATTATATATTTTTATTGACTTTATTGGGTAAATGAACAATATTACAATAATTGGTAACTGGTATATATTTTATCCTGCTATTATAACGGAAACCTGAAATATCATCTAGAAACTACCCGCCTGCCCACGGCCCCGCCCGTTTGTCACTTATTACGAGCTGATATACATTCAGTCAAGAAAGTATTGTGAATGGATGATTTGTTTATGGTTCTAAATTCAAATTTTTGTTTTTTTTTTGTTGTTGTTATATTGGCACAACTGTTATCCATTTTGGCGCGGAGTTTGAGTTGCATCTGTTATTTATATTAAATGCAGTGCTGTTTTCAGTTATATCATATCTAGTGTGTATTGTGAATTTCGTAATGGACAAAAACATCGAACAAAATCGTGATGGAAAATTTGCCTCGCTCTGGTAGGCCATCAACGTCTGCAACTGATGTTAACATTGCAAAAGTGAAGAAAATAGTGACTGAAAATCCTCATTCACCTTTGAGAGAGATAGCCGCCGAACTTTCTGTGTCTCAGGAGTCGATCGGTCGATCGGTACCATTTTAAATAATCACTTGGGTATGAAACATCTTTCCGCTTGGCTAGTCCCAAAAGACCTGAATTTTCTCCAAAAACTCAATCGCATGAGAGTCGCTAAGGACATGCTAGAACGAGTCAATTCCGACCCAACATTCATGAAACGCATTGTTACTGGTGACGAGACGTGGGTTTACGAGTTTGACATGCAAACTAGTCAACAAGCTTCGGAGTGGCGACTTCCAACTGAACCGAAACCGAAACAACCACGCCAAAGTCGATTAAAAGTCAAAGTCATGTTATGTTGACTGTTTTCTTTGACTATCGCGGTGTTGTGCACTCGGAATTCTTGGCAGAAGATCAAACGGTAAATAAAGAATATTATTTGAGCGTTATGCAGCGTTTAAGAGAGCAAATTCGACGAAAAAGGCCAGATTTGTGGAAAGAAAATTCTTGGATTTTGCACCACGATAATGCACCTTCGCACAAGGCCATCATTGTGAATGAATTTTTGTCCAAACACTCAACAAATAAAGAAGAAAAAAAAGAAAAAAAAGCAAAGAGCAACCACCATATTCACCAGATAAAATATGGCTCTAGGCGGCTTCTCTCTTTTTCCTGAACTCAAATTACCACTTCGTGGTACCCGTTTTCAATCGGTAGAAGACATAAAGGAGAATTCGCGGCGAGAACTGAACTCAATTCCGGAAACAGTGTTTAAAAAATGTTTTGATGATTGGATTATTCGTTGGCGTAAGTCTATCGTTTCTGAAGGAGCATACTTTGAAGGTGATAAAATAAATTTGGATGAATAACAAAAATGTTGTGTATTATTGATCTTTTCCCGGTACTTTCTTGACACAGTAGTATATGTAAGTAATAAATGTACAATGCAAATATTATACTTCTCTCAACATGTAATACGTTTTCTATACTATTATAAAGCTGTAACAGATCTGTGTCTGTACATTTATGATATTTGAGAAATATTACTCTATTAGGCTGTATAGTCTGAACACATAACATTTTTTTAAATTTTTTGTCTGTACGTTCGCACATCACGCGAAAACTACTGAACGGATTTTGATGCAATTTATTACTTTTATTTGATAGCTCTCAATTAGACTTAAAAACTAGTATACATTTTATCCCGCAACTACATCGGGAACCTGAGATTATAACGTAATAACTAGGCTAGTTTGTTATATATGAATGCGCATTCTAGTCACTTATTATGAGCTGGTATATATTATGTATATGCAAGTAATAAGTACATTTATCGCAGATATTATAGGTACTTCTCTCAACATGTAAAATGTTTTTTTTATATAATAACATGTTTGTTACATTTGTGGTAAACGGTGTGGATATCACTATTATTGAAGTAAATACTTCTTTACATACGCTTGACTTGGGGAGTAAGGTGGTGAATGCGTGACGTGAGCGTTACGAAAAGTGTGATAATGAAGATAGAAAGAGAGTTACGTTTCGTATATTACTGTAGGGGCAAGAGAGAGAGAGAGGTGCGAGCACACATTTTCTTTCTCTCTTTCTCATTATTAATAGATATTAACATTATTAAAGTGGAGTCATTTTAATGGGTAACATTTCACAATTGATCAAAATTCAACAACGTAGCCTTGTAACGGCGGGCATAAAATAATATATTTTTTCGTTTTGTTAAAACTGCACAATTGCTTAACTTTTTTCAATTACGATTACATATTTATTGAATTTAATAATGACCGATACGAGTAATTATACGATTTGCTTTCACTTATAAACCATTCTAAACATAACAAACAATTTCTGATCTAAAGAACTGAACGTCGTTACAATGTGGCGTCAGTTATCCCTTTTTCTTTTTAAACACTAGGGATGTTACTCTAAAAATCGAAAGCTGATAAATAGAATCGAATGCAATGATTACTTGTGAAGAAATATCTCCATAAATTAATAACCACGTTGTGATAATAATAAAACACAATTATATTTATTATTCTTTTAACTAACTATAAAAATACAAATAATAACTAAATAGAAAATTATTGATGTTAGGTACAATTTAGGTGGGATGTTGCTGGCAACACCAGTGCCTGTCGATGACGCCATGTCATATCGCCATTACATGACGCAGTCTTTTGCCGTTGTGCGAAGTGACTGTGCGTTTTTGGCGTGCTCTCTGTTATTTTCTTCTGACCCGGCTTTTTTATTGGACTGATCTTCCTGACTACGTTTACCTGGCTATAAATTGGACTCCGATTGCTTAACGATTAGTAAAGAAGAACAACATTACAGTTTTACCATGTAAAAACGGGGGAAAACGCTAAACAGTCAATCTCGCGAACTAGTGGTGAAATTGTACAATTATTTTGAACGTGAATCAGTTAATGACGGGCCCCTTTTACCATTGACACAACTGAGAGAACGCGTTGCCGAAGCATTGAGAATAGGGAAGAGGACAGTAACTCAAATTCTGAAAGAGAAATACGGACCATCAGGCTCAGAAGATAATACTTTACGTACACCGAAAAAAGAAAGAGGTACATGAAAATTGTTAACGTTGATAATTTTGATGCTGCTGCAATTCGCAACCACATTTATGGATATTACTCGAGAAAAGAATATCCTACACGGAAAAATCTAATGAGTTAATTAAAAGACGCAGGCTTATTTTTTGGCGGTAAATCGTCTCTATCAAAGGTTTTGAAATTGATTGGCTTTAGATTTAAAAATCTGACAAGCGGAAACTCCTGTTAGAACGCTACGATATTATTTTGAAGAGAGTAACATTCTTACGTCGTTTTGCCGTGTGGGGCCGGCTTTAGAATTGTCCCACCCCTCTCCACCCATGGGAGTCGTAAGAGCCGACTGAGGGATATCGGGGGAGTGGGCAGCAGCACTCCCTCGAGTATTAACAACATCCACTGCGATCGCCAACCCGCCTGCCAAGCGTGGCGATTACGGCACTATCCCCCATATGAGCGAAACATACATTGTGGTGTTATCTTGGGGAGGCCTATGTCCAGCAGTGGACGTCGAAAGGCTGATGGATGGATGAACATTCTTACGTCAAGTAAATAAAATTACAGATTGGGACAATGTCGTGTTTATTGACGAAACATGGTTGAATGCAAACCATACGGTTTCGCGGATATGGACTGATGATACAGCGGCCTCCACCTCAAAAGTTCCATCTGGAAAAGGAGCCCGACTTATTATATGTCACGCGGGATCAGCTTCTCAAGGTTTTATTCCAGACTACCTCCTCGCATTCTCCTCTAAAACTACAAGTGATTACCATGAGGAAATGAACTTTGAGGTTTTGAGAAAGAGTGGTTTGAGAAGCTGCTAGTCAGCTTAGAAAATCCATCGAAAATTATAATGGACAATGCACCATATCATTCTGTACAAGTTGATAAACCACCAACTTTGGTACTGGTTTTTTGGTACCAAAATTGGTATTATGTTGTAGGTAGCGTATCTCTCGTATACATTTTGTAAAAAGTTGGGTCGTAAAGAGAGAAAGGAAAGAAGAAATGTGATATGGAGATTGGGAAAGACCGTTGGTCAGTGCGATGGCTTAGAGATTGGAGAACTTCTCCGGATTGGAAGGGACGCGGGCTCGATTCCCGCTCACACTAAAGTTCTTTTTTTCACATTTCACAAATAATATGTTCTTTAAAATGTTGTTATTTAAACATTACAAACAACAACAGACACTTCAATTTTATTTATTTCTATCTTAGATTAATTATATATCTAGATGGAGTGTCACTCTTATAAACGTCATAAAAATCGGGCGGGAATTATTATTCCAGTGTGCGTGACAGCTGTCATTACGCTTGAGCAATTTGTGTTTGTATACGTGCACCAGTTTCAGTGGTAGTTCCATAAATACTATATATAACCACTTCTTTAATGAGAATACTACTATAACCCACGATAATTTATAAATTATATTAAATATATACGATATTAAAAATGTAAACAATCTTCATCATTAAAATAAATAATAATATTACAAAAAGACATATTGTAATTAATGCCGAAAATGACGACTGTGCAACTTTATGGATACATTAAAAACGCTAATAATTATGTAAGGTAATGTTTCTATTACTCTCTATCGTTAAAATATCATCAACTTTGCAAGATTACGCGGGAAATTTAAGTTCATAAACTGGTATCACATAAAAAGTACGAACTAAAACTAATTATTTTCGGAATATTTAAATAACTTATTTAGTCAGTTATTGTTTGAAATAATGTTACTAACCGATGATAAGAGATATCTTTAGTGCTCATTTTTCGATTTTTGTAGTTTCGGCACACTTTAATTACACAAGTTGACATTTTAAATGCTCCTGGATACGACCTTGTCAAGTGACGTCACGATTGACACTAATAGCATTGGGATGAAAAGTTCACCCCAATTTTCTTTGACGCGTTTACAACGCCGTGTGTCCATCTAGACATATCATTAATCTAAGATTTCTATAGATATAGGTATTGTGTAAATAAGCTAAAGTTATGATCACTTTTGTTTAACTAAGTTGGAAAAGTCATGCATCTTGAAAGCTTTCAGAACATACGCTACTTAAAATGTAAATACAGTCTACTGTGCTACCTTATAAACTGAATGTAAAGTTGAATTATTGTTCCTGTTAGAAGTTCTTAAAATAAGTATGTAACAATATATACCTATCTTCCTTTTTCTTTACAGGCTTTGACAGCTCGAGTACTAATGAATTAGTCACATCATTAGGATGTGACTAATTTAGGTAGTTAGGTTTATTTAGTGGTTGAGGGACCCACACTACCCTGTCACACACCCCGTCGGCAACGAACATTTTACACATTTGGTACATTTTTTCATGCAAGAACAAAAAAAATAAAAAGAGCATGTGACAAATTGATTAATACTCGAGCTGTCAAAGGCTTGCGTTACTGATTCGATTTCCAGTTGACTTTATTTATGAAGAAGTTTTAATCGATTTGAGACATTGATATTTTATTTCTGTTCAGTGTTTCGTATTTTTTTATAAACATACTTTGTAGAAAAAGGCTGTTGCGTTGTAAAAGGAATATAAGATAAATCAACTAAACAGTATTAAAGTCTACGTTATAGGGAGTTTAATATTACAACGAAGGACACGGGGAGCAAGTTTACGCAGTACTTATATAAATAAAATGAAAATATATTTCACTCACTCACTGTTGTACAGTTTGGCAGCATAAATAGTACTAAGATAATATTGTGTTACTAATTTGAAGTTCTAAATAAATAAATAAAAACTTACACTAATACAGGAGTTTTTAATGAAAATATCAACGTGAATATTCTTTGTTGTATCGATTTCAATAAATATCGAAACAAAAGAGCACATCGCTTCACTATCGTAAAGAAAAAACGGCGTCCATGCATTGTTGCAGTTTGCCTGTCAATAAACAAGAAACTTTTTAGGCGCCCTTATTTCAAAAGTAAAATAAATGGTTTTTATAAAAAGCTTCACACACCCCACCAAATCGACATGTTTTATACAGCGCACTTTATTAGCTACCTTTATCGATATTTTTCACAGAGAAAAACTTTGACGTCTCTTTGTCCGTGTGGTGACGGACTAAGAATACAGGTGTCACCACCCCATTCTATCCCGCGGGTGTCATATAAGGCGACTAAGGGAAGTAAGCTGTTGTCATCCACTGCATTATTGGTGGTAGGGCTTGGTAACTAGTGAGAGGAGTCTTGCTTGTTGGCGGGCCCGAGCGGTTCTGTACCACCGTCTGCCGTGTGACCGACCGTGAAGCATTTTGGTGTGTTTTGGTCGTAGCAGTAGATTTCCATCCCTATCCCATTCTCCATTCCTTGGTACGCGGTGGGTTACGGTTGCGGTAGCGCTTAGAATGGACGGTGGTTGGATCGTGACTGGTGAGGGCGTGAGGGGCTGGTACGGGGTTCAGGGAGTCCCGGTGGAAATGGTTGCGCCGGCCACCTGCCAGTCAGTAGGGGACCCGAACCCAGGGATATCCTACCTCGGGAGGCTGTCCCGCCATCCGGCGAAAATCCTGTACAGCAGCCGTTGTGCCGGAGCGGGAGACCGGAGTGGACCCGACGGTTGCTTGCACGGGGGCACCGGAGGCCCATCCGTGCTTCGTGTCAGCTCCTCGCTAAATCCACTACCTAGCACTGTACCAGGTACTACCACTCCTTTTTTTACAGTGGAATTTTGTAACATTAGGGGACTACACAGTAATCTCGTCGCCGTCCATCAACATCTCGAGACGGTGCGGCCTGCTCTGCTCTTTTTAACGGAGACGCAGATAAGCGCCCCGGACGAAATATCGTACCTTAAATACCCTGGCCACGAACTGGAGCACTCTTTCCGTCGTAAAGCCGGGGTGTGAACATGGTGACCTGTCTATTTTGTGGCTACGCGTAGAATATGGAGGGAGCACCCGCATCTACGCGTGCCTGTACAGGTCCCACAGCAGTGATTCGCGGTCAACTCATCTCTTTGAGAACGTTGAACGGGGGACGGACGAAATATTGGAGCAGTATCCATCTGCGGAGGTAGTGGTCTTAGTTGATTTCAATGCTCATCACAAATAGTGGCTGGGGTCGCGGACCACTGATCTCCCGGGTCGGAACCTCTTCAATATGGTTTCGGCCTATGGTTTCTCACAACTGGTGACACAATCCACCCGTGTCCCAGATATTGAGAGCCATGAGCCTTCCTTGTTGGACCTTTTGCTGACTACAAATCCACGTGGATACCGGGTGGTGGTCGATGCTCCTTTGGGATCATCAGATCAATGCCTGGTCCACTGCACAGCCCCTGTTTCGAGGACCAATCGTTCTCCCGCGAATGGATCTCGCAGAGTCTGGTCTACCAACTCGACCCACTTGATTCCCTGCAAAGGCGTGCTATTCAAATTGTCAATGATCCCGATCTCACGGAGGGTCTGGAGCCGTTGGAGTGGTGGAGAGACTTCGGATCCTCTGTGTGCTCTATCGGCTCTACAATGGGGAGCGCTCGGAGGAGATGTTTGAGGTGGTACCAATATCACCATTTTACCACCGAACCACGAGACGTCACGGTAGGGTTCATCCACACCACCTGGAAACGATTTCGTTAAAGACAGTTCGTTTTCAGCTTTTTTTTATACCACGTACGTGTAAGCTCTGGAACGACCTACCTGCTACGGTGTTTCCCCGGTGCTACGACATGTCACTCTTTAAACGAGATTTGAAAGGAGCACTTAAGTTGCTGTAGGCGGCGGCTTGGCTGTGCCCCTGGTGTTGCTAAAGTCCATGAGCGGCGGTTACCACTTAACATCAGGTGGGCCGCTTGCACGTCTGGCACCGTAAGCAATAAAAAAAATAAAAATAAAAAAAGACGTCTCGTCGAACGGAACCTATTCACGAAGATTTAGCCTGTTATTAATCACTTAAAAAATAGGCGATGGCTCCTGGACTAAAACCGATGTGTTGCAGTCATAGTGGAAGATACCCGATCACTCATTCATATCACGGATGAGAAATGAATTAATTAACATCTGTTGAGTCCGAGAGCGCTGGTCTCCACTTACCTTCACGTGGCACTGTCATCGGCTACCATAAGCTTTGGGCCGCTTTTGTTTTTGTTAACGTTGGTAAAATATATCTAACGCACACTCCGTCATTCGGGGCAACGAACGTAGTAACGGGGTAGTGTGGGGCCCGCACCCACTAAATAAACCCGCAGTGTGCCGTCTCTCCGCCTGTACTGGTGGACCACTGGAACTGCGTGAAATTACTTCAGTGGTAAGCATTGGGCCACACTAGCTAATAAAAAGTAATATTTTATGGTAATTGATTGCCCCGAGCGAACGTTACAATAGCTCAATTGGCAGAGCGTCTGGAATATGTTCAGAGGTCTCGGCAACAAATCCCGGTCGTGGCTTTTGCTTTCTATTCCAGATTTTCCCAATTTATGTTTAATACAAAAAAAAACAAAAAAAAACATAGCATCACGCCTGTATTCCTCGAAGGGGTAGGCAAAGGTGTATTACACACCCAGGACTCGCCAGCTATGTTAAGTCCCACGTAATAGGGGGCGAGCCTATTGACGTCTACCGGGCACATTTCCAAACTCCGGGCGCCTACTGAGAATTTTTCTTTTTAGGAAAAAGTTCAATAACATTGCCAGACCCGGGAATCGAACCCGAGACCTCATAATTAGCAGTCGCATACACTACCGCTACAACACCGAGGCAGTTGTTTAATTTACTATAGTAAATCTTAATGAGACTCGGTCTTGACTGCATCAGATCTCAATTATAGTTAATTAATTTTCCAGATGTTGAACACACGCTGCAATTCCAAATCATTGAACTATTACTAATATCGTAGTTAATTAGACCATATGCGGTCACGGGTGGCCGATTCAAATCGAATTTGTTATGTTTTTAACACGGCGTAGTCGGTAGTGTAACCGACTTTTGTGCACAAGGTCGTGGGTTCGTTTCCCACTCAGGACAATTATTTGTTAAGATATTTGTACTGCGCCTGGGTGTTTTCTATCTATTAAATGTATGTATTTACTAAAAAAGGTAATACATATATGTATTATATCCGTACCCATAGCACCAGTGTTAAGCTTAGTTTGGGACCAGAGGACGTTGTCTGAAATGTCCGTGAATATTTATTATTTATTTATTATTATTTATGAGGGCGCTACTGTGCCAAGTTCAACATCAGCTCTGTGCATTTTGTAGATTTATAAATAAAATCAGTGCTTAAAAACCAGTGCAATAGAATATAACGGGCATATAAACAACTGATTTACAACATATATTGTGGACACAGTGAAATAATAACATGTCTGCCTATAAATAGTGAATAACTGTAATAGTGAAACTATCACCTGTTGGGACAAACGGGCAATAATTACGAAAAATTACTACCTAAATGGACTAAATCCCGATAGGAAGTGACAATGTGCGAATATTAGGGAACTTTTTGTGGACTATGTACAAATATTAGAAGATAATAACCTAAATCTAAACTAGATGACTAGGCTAATCTCTCTAATTATTAATAAATTAATTGAAACCAGCGCCATCTGTTAAAACTTGACTGGTAGATCGCCACACCAAATATTTCAAAGCAAACCAACAGAGGACACCACTTGGATGAAATAAATAGTCCAAACAAACCATGGAGGATATTATGAATGCACTTCATCACATTCAAAAAGAGTTGGATGAACGAAAACTCACCATACAAAAAAGTTGCAGTAAGTGACAGAACAGGTAACAATAAATATAAATAACATTATGGAAGAAAAATTTAGAACATTAGAAGAAAAATATAACAACCTTCAAATAAAAGTAGAAACTCAAGAGAAACGTCTTTATTTCTTGGAAAAACAAGCAAAACAAAGAAACATTGTATTCTTCGGAATAGAAGAGAAAGAGATATCATACTCAAACTTGGAAAATATTTTGGCTGAATTTATTAAAAAATATTTTGATTTAAACATTGAACGAAGAGACATATAAGAAATAAAGAGAATTGGAAAAAAAGGAGAAAGACTTAGACCAATTGTTGTCACTTTTTCTAACCTAGGATTAAAAATTGATATATTTAAACAAAAAATTGCACTGAAAGACACAACATACTACATAAAGGAAGACTATCCGCGGGACATACTAAATAAAAGAAAAGAATTACAAGAGCAAATAAAGATTGAAAGAGAAAAAGGAAACACTGCCATAATAAAATACGATAAACTTATAATACTAGACAAAAACAGGAACACAGCAAATAAGAGAAATCTCTCAATATCTCCTGAAAACATTCATATTCAAGAAAATAAAACAAGAAAGAATAATCAACAACAGTCTGGCTCTAAAATCAAGGTGACTAGGTCAAACAGTGTCACCGAAGGAGTTCTTAAACCAAGCATGTTGAACTTCCTGACAAATAAAAATACAACGAATAAAAATGCATAGCAACTAACCCCCTCTCTTCTTCACACAGATACCACAAATAAACAAACTTCAATAAAAAACACAAAAATCTTCCAACCCGGCTGGTCACCATGGAAGATTACGACCAAAACCCTCCGAAGTTACAAAACTCAAACTCAACCTTAAACATAATAACATACAATGTCAGAACCCTATCATCATACGACCGACTATTAGAACTGGAAGATTGTTTAAGTAAAATAAACTATGATATCATGGGAATCTCGGAAGTTAGAAGACAGGGTAAAAAAATAGAAGAACACAACACTTTTATACTTTGTTACATAGGATCTACACCCGGAAAATATGGGATGGGATTCATAATACACAAGTCACTGAAAAACAATATAGAGAGCTTTATAGGAACAACAGAACGAGTAGCAACTCTCAACATGAATTTTGAAGGTAACAAGATACCAATAATACAAGTATACGCACCTACAGAAACAGCAAACGAACACGAAATCGACGAATTTTATAAGACCATAGAAAAGACCTTAGAAACAGCACACACACACATCATTCTAATGGGAGACTTCAATGCAAAAGTTGGAGCCCGCAGAGAAAACGAATATCTGATTATGAAACAGTACGGAAATGAAGGAAGAAACAATAGAGGCCAGAGACTTGTTAAATTTGCGCTAGAACATGAGCTAACAATTATAAACACCTGTTTCAAGAAAAAACAAAACCGCAGATGGACTTGGCGTTCACCAAATGGCCAGTACAAAAACGAGATTGATTACATTCTCTCAAATCACCCAAAACTGTTTGAAAATATAGAAGTTTTGAACCTAAACTACGCATCAGACCACCGCCCTATCAGGTGTAAAATTAAGCTTACCACGCAGAAGAAAAATAGGTCTAACTTCACAAATAACAAAACAAGTTAACTCAAAAACAATGATGAAATAACAAAATACAAAGAAAACCTATCAAGCTTTCTTTTGGAGCAATCAAATCAACCAGTCAGCCAAGAGAACAAACCGGTGCAAAGCTCCTACGAAAAAATAAAAAAGGCCATCCAACATAGTTTGATCCTTGCTAAACCAAATATAGAAAATAATAAAAAACATAAAATACTACAAGAACGCACACTAAAACTATTAAAAAGAAGACAATAACTACACAAAATCTCCAGCTTTGCGGCAGCTCAAAAAGAGCATACAAAGAACTCCGAACAAACCGTTCTTGGATAGAAGGACTGAAAACCCTTAAACTAGACCTATATAACTGAACGGATATTATCAGAACAGCAACTGAATTCTACAAGAAACTCTATAAAGACAAAACACGAATAACCACCAATAAACTTGAAATAGAAACTGTAGACTGCCACCCTATACAACCAATCCACGAAACCGAAGTAATAAACTCAATAAAGAAACTGAAATTCGAAAAAAGCCCGGGCTCTGACAATGTCACAAACGAATCACTAAAATATGCCCACCAAATTTTGGCAGAACCACTAACTGAACTGTTTAATTCTATACTTTTAAGTTCTGAAACGCCCAGAAAATGGTCGGAAGCTGATATCATACTTATATATAAAAAGGGCGATCCAAAAAATATCAGCAACTACAGACCAATTAGTTTGCTACCAAATATGTACAAACTTTTCTCATCGATTATAAATAATAGAATAAGTCCGATAATAGAAGCAAAGCAACCTGTAGAACAAGCAGGCTTCAGAAAAGGGTACTCTACTATCGACCACATCCACACCATCGAGTTAATTGTAGAGAAATATCAAGAGCTCCAAAGACCTCTTTACATAACTTTTATTGACTATCAAAAATCCTTCGATTCAGTCACACACACAAGTATATGGGAAAGTTTAAAAGAACAAGAGGTACCAGATAAATACATAAATGTGATTAAAAGAATATACAATAACAACAAAGGAAGAATAAAGCTCGAAACCTTAGGCCCCGCCTTCCATATAGAAAGAGGGGTAAGACAAGGGGACCCGCTCTCACCCACTATTTTCATAGCCATTCTCGAAAACATCATAAACAAGTTGGATTGGAGTAAAACAGGACTCAACATAAAAGGCGTTTACTTAAGCCATCTGAGGTTCGCTGATGACCTGATACTTCTGTCAGAGACAGCCAACGAGATGGTAAACATGATAGAATCTCTACAGCAAACGAGTGCGAAAGTTGGTTTGGAAATGAATCTAACGAAGACTAAGATAATGACTAATACACGAATAAGACCTATAACTATTAACGGTAACCCCTTAAAATACGTGGACAATTATATCTACCTGGGAAAAAGAATAAGTTTCGAGAAAAACAGAGACATCATAGAAATAGAGAGAAGGGTTCAACAAACCTGGAATAAATACTGGAGCTTAAAGGCAATATTTAAAAATAACTTACCAATAACTCTCAAAGCTAAAGTTATGAACTCATGTCTACTACCAAGCTTAACTTATGGAAGCCAAACCTGGAAATTCTCTACACAAGTTATGAATAAAATCAATACATGCCAAAGAGGTTTAGAGCGAAGTATGCTAAACATAAAGAGAATGGACAAAATAAGACACACAAAGATAAGAGATATCACTAAAGTCACAAACGCTTTGACCTTTGCTCTAAAATTTAAATGGCACTGGGCTGGCCATGTAGCAAGAATGTCCGACAGAAGGTGGACCACACGAGTTACACAGTGGAAAGGACCACCAGGCAAGAGGGGTAGGGGAGACCCTTAGCCCGCTGGGAAGACGATCTGAAAAGATTAGCTGGTTTAAACTGGCGCTCCATAGCACAAGACCGACAAAAATGGGCATGTTTGGAGGAGGCCTTTACCCAAACCGGGATTCCTGTTAATTTATAAATATTTTTTTTAAACACATACGTATATTACTAACCTAATTTAAGCTAACTTACTACTTTAAACCAAATTTGTGTTTACTGTAAAATTATATTTACCAACAACTGTAAAGCATGAATTAAAAAGGTTATTATTATTATTATTATTATTATTTATAGAGCCAAAAGCTAGTTTTTGGGTCTCAAGTTCCCGGTATAGTAGCGGAATCAAATGTATACCAGTTTTCAAGTTAAATCGAGAGCTATTAAATATCAAATAAAAAAAGTTGCATCAAAACCTTTCAGTAGTTTTTGCGTGACAAACAAATAAACAGACAAACAATCCAAAAAAAATGTTTTGTGTTTAGACACGCCTATATAGCCTATTGCAGTATTTTTTTCCCAAATATCTTAAATGTACAGACAGAGAGACAGAGAGAGATAGCCGCAAGCAAAGGCTAGTTAACTCAATAGATCAATATTATTTGGTTGTGAGATGCAATAATTGAATACAGAAGGGCGGTCAAATAAAATTTTATGATGAGATAACCAGGGAAGAAGAACTATAAAATATATTAAAAACTAGCTTCTGCACGTGGTTAGTTCGTCACGATTTCACGCTGTAACTAATACCCCAGTCATCATGAAATTTTATACAAATATATTGTGGAGCCCAAAATTGAATAGGATCGTTTTTATCCCAAAAAAATGGACAGTTCATGTGGGATTTTGTATAGAGATAATGTGCCTTAGATTGACGTATTTATATCCTAAAGTACTCGCGGATGAATTCGTGGGCAAAATCCAGTATATAATAATATAATATCATGTAATAAATATATAAACATAATATTATATTTATATCTCTAAATGGCTAAGTTCATTTCTACATTCACCCATTAGTACGAAATGAGCGAATCAACGGACGCTTGTAAGCTTCGTAATGTTGTATTGTCTAAATTATTCCATTCATTATCCAATTAAACGTTCTGAATAGACTCCACTTATATATAAGATAAGCTTATAAGCTTATGGGCAAAGGCTGGTATTCCATAATTATATTTACTTTAATGGTAGACCTAAATATATGTAATACCAGCCTTTGCCCTCAGCTCCACCGCAGACTAAAGCTCGTTTTTAGGTTAGTTATATCTCAGGTTCTTGATATAATAGCGGGATAATATACCCACCTATAATATGTGGAATACCAGTATTTAAGTCTAATCAATGCGTATAAAATAAAAAATAAAAATCCAGAAAAAAATAATGTTTTCGGGCCAGAGTTACGCACATAGCCTAAATACAGTAATTTTTTTTTCTCAAATATCTTCACTCACAATGTGGACACAGCTCTCTTGCATCTTTATTATATGTAATACAGATACATTATATTGTTCGGTACAACCTTTCTGAACAATAGAAAAGATTCTGGCATACTTGTAAGCATTTCAGCGAGGAGATAGCCTGGACTACTTGTGTTGTTCGTAATATGTTTTTAGCTGTTGAAATAGATGAAACAAATAAATATATTAATAAAAGCGGGTTTTTTGTTTTTTACGTTTTCACGTCGTTAATACTTAGCCGATCATTATGAAATATTCTATATGTAGTCCGGAGCCCAGAGGAACCAAAAGGACATAGGCTATTTTTTATACCGGAAAATCTATGAATCACTATTAATAAAGAACAAAAATGTTTGATTTTAATCGATTAACCCTAAATGATTAAAAAGATTTCAATGTTTTTATAGAATACTATATTATGCATAAGTAATTACACTATCACCTACGTGGTGAATCAGTATCTCTTAACTGCAGGGTAGAGTTAGTTAAAGTTTTATTTAAGTACTAGCCTTTGCCCCGTGGCTCCACCGCAGCCAAAAGCTAGTTTTAGGTAATATTTTAGGTTCCCGATATAGTAGCGGGATAAAATGTATACCAGTTTTTAAGACAATATTATAATCAAGAGCTATCAAATACAAAAAGTTGCATCAAAATCCGTTCAGTAGTTTTTGCGTGATGCGTGAACAAACAAACACATAACCAGACAACAAAAATCTAAAAAAAATTGGTTTTGTGTTTAGACACGCCTAGATATAGCTGATTACAGTAATTTTTTCTCAAATATATTAAATGAACTGACACAGCTCTGTTACAGCCTCAGACTAAGAAGATGTATTTAATCTGAGGTTCATCCATCCATCCATCCATCTATCAGCCTTTTGACGTCCACTGCTGGACATAGGCCTCCCCAAGACAATGCCACAACATGTGTTTCGCTCATATGGGGGATAGTGCCGTAATCGCCACGCTTGGCGGGCGGGTTGGCGATCGCAGTGGATGTTGTTAATACTCGAGGGAGTGCTGCTGCCCACTCCCTCGGCTTCCCTCAGTCGGCTCTTACGACTCCCATGGGTGGAGAGGGGTGGGACAATTCTAAAGCCGTCCCCACACGGCAAAAAAAAGTCTGAGGTTACAGCTTTATAATAGTATAGATTATAAAGGAGATAGAAACGCTTCCATATATTTTTGGGCTCTGGCTTGTATATAGTCTTTGAGTATAATATAGTTTGACGGGCCTCGTGGCGTAGTCGGTAATGTAACCGACTTTCATGCACGAGGTCGTGGGTTCAATTCCATGACAATTATTTATGTGATGAACACATATATTTGTACTGCGTCTGGGTGTTTTCTAGCTATAATATGTATTTATTTAAAAAAAAAAAGTAATATATGTATTATATCCGTAATCTGGTACCCATAGCACAAGCGTTAAGCTTAGTTTGGGACCAGAGGACGTTGTGTGAAATTGTCCGTGAATATTTATTTATTTAGTGAAATTAGTAATAGCGATGAGGCCATAATGACGATAATAATTCGAGCTCAATTTACAAATCACACTTAAATCTTGATATTCTACCATCCCGATATTTCGAATACTTACACTTTCACAGCATTCATGGTCAGAGGTGGACTGAATGCTCTAAAGTATTCGAAATATCAGGAAAGTAACTAGAAAATCATGTAAATGCCATAGATTCCATAACAGTAGTTTTGTTTCACAATATAATTATGGAACATTAGCCATAAATCAGGTATGCTCTGGATACGGTTACGTACCTATATGGGAATAATATTGTGCGGGTAAGCCACTAAGCTATCCTACTGATCTTTCGATCATCCCAATTTCTTTCTTTCCTTATTCACAAATAATTTATACTTTAAAAAGTAGCGGAACATGTCAATTGCTAAAAAATATAGATCTAAAATGTTAAAAAATGGCACCATCAAATAGTATGAATTTTAATTGCAAAATTAAACTTACTATATTGGATGCATGTAATGCTTGCCAATAGATGGCGTTGGTCGTAAGACAAATGTGATAAAGAAATTGGGATGATCGAAAGATCAGTAGGATAGCTTAGTGGCTTAGAGCACTTCCCCGGATTGGAAAAGACGCGGGTTCGATTCCTGCTCCTACTAAAAATCTCTTTTTCCTTATTCACAAATAATTTATACTTTAAAAAGTAGCGGAGTATGTCAATTGCTGAAAAATATAGATCTAAAAAGAATTTTAAAAGTAAAAAACAAAATGTCTTAAATTTAAACTGTAATGAAATCTCAAAATGACTAACTAGTTATGACTAGAAATAATAAAGGGGAAGCACGCAGCTTGTGTGTCGGCTCAGCCGAGGCATAAATAATAACCTAGACAGGTTTATCATTTAGAGTCCGCCCTTTCCGAAATTATTCGATATTTTTATATCGGTTTCGGTTACAGTTACGGATTATTTTTTATTTCGGCGGTAGTTTCGGTTAATATAACGTAGCTCTATAACATTCCTTTTTTTTGTTAATGTGGTAAAAAAAAATCCTAACCGCACACCCCGTTGTTCAGGGCAACGAACAGGGTAGTGTGGGGCGTTCACCCACTAAAGAAACCCACCGTGTGCCGTCTCTCCGCCTTTATTGGCGGGTCACCAGAACCATATTACATTACTTCAGTGGTCCGCCGGCTCTGTAACATCCCTGCCATAAATAAATATCAGAAACAAAGAGTAGAATAAATAGATCAGAAACTACACAGACTAAGTATACTATCAGCTATCCTCTGTCTACGAGAAAGTATGAGCAATATTAATTTTGCGCTGAATCAACTGACAGTTATTTGATCCGCATCGCGTCAGTAAGGCTTAGTAACAGACAACCAAGGAGTTTGTATAGATAAGCGAAATATGAGTATTTATAGCTGATGTCAGCAGCTGCGCATGCTTGATTCAGGCAAAAATTGTGTATACATAAAAATTAAAGCGCTTCGTTATTTATTTGTACTCAGTAACTGCATTTCTATTTCTATATTTTTATCAAGAGTATGGTCAAGCCGCCGCTCACCATTTCATTTCACAGATATGAAATAAAAGAATAAACGGATATCTCCCGCTACAGCCAAAACGCAACGATGTGCTTCATGGCCGGTCACACGGGAGATGGTGGTACCAACCCGCTCGGGCCCGATACCAAGTGAGTACTTCCACTTGGTACCCAGCCCTACCACCAGTCATGCAATGCATGATAATTGCTAACTTACCTTAGTCGCCTCATACGACACCCATGGGGAAGAATGGGGTGGTGACACTTGTATTTTTAGTCCGTCACCACGCGGACAAAATGATATATATAAATTAAATTTTTGACACCATGTTGAGTATGAGTCTGATACAAAACGAAACCATATTTATGGGCATTGCTCTTTGCTCTTTATCCTTAAAACACAACCTAATATTAGAGCCTAGTAATTGAAATCTTCTCATTAACTATTAGATACATAATTAACCAATACATTATCGTTACTACTGAAACGTGTAAAACCAACATTAATTAAACCGCGATGATACGTATGATATTACTATACGCCTGACGTCTTTACCACAGGATACATATATGCAGTGTACCAACTGCGATTAATTATGTTTATTTTCACAATGTTCTTAATAAAAACTCATTTAAAGTTGTTTGTTTTGATGAAATGCACTCAGCATTTCTCGGTTGTGTATACTTTCGTACATAAATAACAAATGAATGATGGAAAATATCATCAAATTACAATAGTACATTGTTACTCTAGGGATGAAAGCAAAGACTTATTTAGTCCCTCGAACTATTGGAGCCCTCGCTAGGCTCGGGTGCCAAACCCCGTCTTGGGACTAAATAAGTCTTTATCCCGAGGTAAGCACTGTGCTTTTCATTACGAATACGAGGAAACTAAAAATAAAAATCATGAATAAGCTAAAAAAAATGGAAAACTTTAAAAAATTTAATTTGGAATCGCCGTTTTCCTTTGGCCTGTCAGTTATTCAGCCATTATTTTTCATTTTAGTTATTGAAAAAATATAAATCTTCTTTATTTTAAAGATATAGTTGCAACTATATTAAAATAAAGTAATATAAAAAACTAATTCTTTAATAAATACTTAACTTTATGTTATTAAAATTTTACATCGCGCTGTAATTGACTGGCTGTACAGAAAATAGAACTGTTTTTTTTATAATTACTCAGCTGTCAGTTGAAAGTAATTCTCCCTAGGGCTGAAAAGTATTACTTTCAACCCACTCCTCAGGCAACTTCAGGCCTACTTTCAGGGTATGAGTAATGAAAAATTATATTTGCAATTACTCAAACGAATCGGCATTCTACTTTGAATTAAATATTTACTTTAAAGTAGATTCAAACCACAGCATACTGTATGTACCTAATCGTGCATAAATGATTGCTCTATGAAGTTGACATACTATTTTCTTTACGCTGTGGTATCGCCTTAAGATAAATTATCTGTTTAGTGAAAGAATAGAGGATTGTACGTGTTAAGATAAAATGACAGCCTTGTATAATAGCTTGGGTGAAATATAATTCATTTAGTTGTTTCGTTAATAATATGAACCTTTAATATAAAGATAATTTAAGATCATATTATATCACGTTAATTAAATATTTTATGTCTACGGTCTCATTACTTTAATGAATCTGTGCTATTGTCTTACATGAAAAACTTAGTTCTATGTAATTTTGACGAGCAGCGAGTAACTGCTCGTGTACAAGGTTTAGGGTCGTGGATTCAACACTCATTTATTTTTAAATACAACTTAACTAAGGAATAATCCTTGTATCGCGGGGGACTTTACAAACATCCAATTTCACGGACACAAAGTACACCCAGACTCAGAACAACTATTTGTGGATCACACAAAGAGTTGTCCTGTGTAGGAATCGAACCCACAACACTCGGACGGGAGGCCGGTATCAGAACCACTCCGCCATCTGTGCAGTAGATTAGATTATATTAATGTGGTTATCCAAATTACAATTCATTATGATCTATACAGATATAGATCAAAATGTTTAAAAAAATCACGCCATCAAATAGTATGAATCTTAATTGCAAAATTAAACTTACTATATTGGATTAATGCATGCAAATGCGTTCCGATAGAGGGCGTTGGTCGTTAAGACAAATGTGATAAGAAGATTGGGTATGTCTAAAAGATAGTACTGTAGCTCAGTGGATTAGAGCACTTCCCCAGATAGGAAGGGACGCAGGTTCGATTCTCGCCTGTACTAAAATACTCTTTTTCCTTATTCAAAAATTATAATTTGTACAAGTCATTTATTTACCAGATTTGGTTTAAATCTATTCAGCCACTAGTCGTGACATGCCAGCAACACATTTTGTCATATTTACAGTGAAAATATCATCGTTATTTCTATAGTTAGTCTAAAATTGATACATTTTCTTTTATACTATGTGGGTGGCAAACCACCAAGCCCACCTAAGCGGTTACCGTATTCTATAGACGCTAGCAACACCAGAGGCATCACTCGCGCATCGCTATCTCCAAGGAAAGGAATAGCGGGAGAATGGATAGGAAGAATATTAAGGAGAGGATAGAGAGGGGGTTTAGGCCTCCGGATCATACGAAACATAACGGTTGTTTCACGCTGATCTTCTGTGATAGGGTGGTACTTGCCCGATCGATCCGGCCCATTTATGTTGGGATAAGCACCACTACCATAAATCAATTAACCGCATCTAAATTAATAAGTAAAATATAATAATAGTTAATTAATGAAATATAGTTATGCGGTACATTAGCATAACTTTATTTAATTAATTTAATGCGAACATATAATGGAAATACCGGGGGAGTGGGCAGCAGCACTCCCTCGAGTATTAACAACATCCCCTGCGATCGCCAACCCGCCTGCCAAGCGTGGCGATTACGGCATTATCCCCTATAATGAGCACATAAAAAAAGGATGCGGTCGGCCCAGGACCGCTCGTTGTGGCGTTCTCTTGGGGAGGCCTATGTCCAGCAGTGAACGTTGAAAGGCTGATGGATGGATGGATGGATGGATATAATGAAAACTGAATTATTTGTTGCACTTGAACTTAACAAGAAGCTTTGCCAAAATATAAATATGTTTTCTCATCATTTCGTCCATAATTATAATTTTCTTGCTTATATTGTTTTAGATTTACATATAACCTAAACACTTTTTAATTAATTAATTTAAGTCGTTTCAAGATATAATAATATTGGCCGCACTAGCTACAAGTATATAAAGTCTCGAATTATGAATTCAACGAATCATGGCCTATTTAGTAATACTTCAGCGCGTTTCTTGCCTCCCTTTGAGTACCTATACGTCTAAATATATGTTTTATTTAATATCTAACCGAAATGTGAGTTCATTTTGAATAATTCCTTATTATAATTATTTAACTAGGTATTCGTCTGGAAAATAATCATTTGTAAGTAATTGTTATTTCAGTAGATCGACGTGATGCATTTTTTCAGCAAAATTCTTTTGATTCACTAGAATAATCTTAGAGATAAATCTTAAAAAAAGTTTTAAAGTGGAAAAAGAGAAAAC
This sequence comes from Leucoma salicis, assembly GCA_948253155.1. NCBI lineage: Eukaryota > Metazoa > Arthropoda > Insecta > Lepidoptera > Erebidae > Leucoma > Leucoma salicis. The sequence goes on along the minus strand of OX411804.1, from coordinate 27,952,790 downwards.
CTCTACACACAAGATTTGAACTTACGTCTTCCTGTATCGGCGAAGATGCTTCAGACCACTAGGCTATCGTAGAAGCCTGCGAAAAGTCCCAATCTCCACCTTCACATTGTAGTCTTGTAAGACTCTTTTTTTTTGTTATGGTGGGAAAAAATGTTCCTAACCGCACACTCCGTCGTTCGGGGCAACGAACAGGGTAGTGTGGGGCCTGCACTCACTAAAGAAACCCACCGTATGCCGTCTCTCCGCCTTTATTGGCGGGCCACTGGAACTATGTTACATTCCTTCGGTGGTAGTCTTGTAAGACCCGCGCCATCGCTAAAACAAAAAGTAAAAAGATAAACTCCGCCGTGACAGTGCGTGCACTGCCGTGACCAGGATTCGAACCTGGGTTACTACGGCCACAACGTAGGGTCCTAACCACTAGACGATCACGGCTATCGGAGCTGGTAATATAATTGGTAAAATGAAACATCGCATTCAACAGCAGACTTTCACTTTTCAATCGTTACGGATAATGTTACAGTTGTACGCTCAGCACTTAAAGAATGGAGGCAGGTCCGTAATACTTCGCGGGGCGTCGTGTAAGAGCGGGTGCCGGAAGGGCCGCTGCCTGCGGATCAGGGTCGATATGACGCGCTACCTGTGATCAGCGTGTGAGGTCACACGGTGGGTTTTTAGTGGGTGAGAGCCCAACCCCGTTGTCTCCCAGGGGAGCGAAGTGTGCGGTACGATATCTTTTGGCCACATAAAAAAGGTCCGTAACACTTTTTTTCTTTACCAAGTGTAAACGGGCACACAGTACTGTAAAGATACGATGTCTCGAGTGTTTAGAGGGATCGCTCTAGAAAGTTAGCTAGCTTCTATGAGAAAATCTAAAGGGTCTGTGCTGTGAGTACGATTGCCACGCAGGACGATCCTTTGTGTAATCCACTAATTGTTGTTCCGAGTCTGGGTGCACTTTGCGTCCATTTAATTGTACGTTTATAATATATACAATGATCCTAGTGCTGAGTGTGTGGTATCTTATAACAAAAAATACATCTTTGTCTATACAACAATTTTTTTTTATTGCCAACGTTGGCAGACGAGCAAACGGCCCACCTGATGGTAAGTGGTAACCGCCTGAACTTTGGCAGCCAAGCCACCGCCTACCATGAGTAAAGTGCTGTTCTACAACCTCGTTTAAAGAGGGACAAGTCGTAACGCTGGGGAAACACCATTACACACAAATAAAATTGAAGTGTCAGTATGTAATGTCTAAATAACAGCTTTTTACCAAATGCATATGAAAGTATATACCTAGGTTGCCTACAACGAGGGGTGCGTGTCGGGATACCTCCGCGTTGGTGCACCCCGGGCAACATTGGCACGCTAGTGTCGGCGGCTGAATCCCGGCAGAGGACGGGTCTCCGCATGTCCCTCTGATTAGCAGAAGGCACAGTGGATAGGCCGTACGTCCGCCGTGGAGGGTCGGCCCCCGACCCTGGGGTGGGGACAGTGGGGTCACAGTGATCCCCCCGTCCCCGGAGGCGGGGCTTTCAGCCCGAGTGGCGACGGGCTCACTGCTTGCAGTGGGCCGAACGTCTGCCGTGGAGGGCCAGCGGGACCATAGTGGTTCCCCCGGCCCTGGGAGACGGAGACGGGGCTTTTAGCCCGAGGGGCGACGGACTCACCACTTGCTTTGCGAGCGGTGGGCACGGTCTGATGCAGACCACCGTTTGGCCCGACCCGTAATCCTGAACGGACAGGACCGGGGGTCTTCGGACCGCGGGGAAGAAAACCCCTATAAAAAATTACCCCGATCCCGTGTTCTGCCGCCTAACCAGGGGATGCATGGCTGAGGGGAGCTCAGTCGCGAGGGTTTAAGGCACGTCGGAGGACGAAAAACTTCAAAATATGGCGAAGGTTAAAAACGAAAAGATTCCCCAAGAGGGTACCGGGTGCGACGCGCCCGGAGAATCCCTCACAGGGCCGAGTAACCAGACCGGCCCTGTCAGCTCCACGTATTTGTGGGGAGCAACTAATGCTACGAAGAAAAGAGAGGTGGAGGAGAAGAGGACGAGGAGAAGAACTACCTGTGGTAGGAAACCTACACCTGCGGGCAGCCCAAAGGACAGCACTGGCAGCTCGGCTGTGGAAGGTGCCGATACGGAGTCGGAGGGCGGTGGCAGTGGCACTGCGATCGCAAACGCTGTCTCTGTGGGACCATCAGGGTCTCAGCGGGGTGCGTCCGGTGGGACGGTGGGGCAGCCTTCGCGGCTCCTGAAGCGTTCAATCGCGCAGGAGGGCAACGCTTCAGAGTCCGAGGGCAGCTCAACATCGATGCCCCCACCGGCAAGGTCGGGCAGATCGGCTAAAAGAGGCCGAAGTACAAGTAAGTACGCAGGTGGTGTGCCTCGTTCCCTATCACAAGCGGGCGAGGCTATAATCAGGGAATTGGGAGCGGAGCTCTCGGTGGAGGAGAGGGTGGCCCTTCTCACATCGAGGCTCCACGAGGTGCCTCCGGACGAGGATGGTCCACCTTCAGTGGATCAGATTGCCCGGAAGGTTTCCGATGCCCTGGCCATCGTTTCCACGGTGGCTGATGGGTCGCGGAGCCTTCGGGGCAACTTCGCGGAGGTCCTCAGGGAGGCCTCCGAGGTAGTAAATAGCTCAGTGGAGTCACTCCAGCGTAACCTGGCGCCGGAGGGGACCTCGAGGCCGGAGGCGCCTTGCCGCTGCAGGCGTCTCGAGGCGGAGGTGGCGGAGCTCCGGAAGGAGCTCACCAGCCAGCAAGCCAAGCTCGCCAAGGCCGGGTCGGGAGCCTCTGCCTCAAAGGCAGGCGCGGGGCCTCCGGCCCCTGGTTTCCTGACGGAGGAGCAGATGCGCCAGGTCATGGATTGCGTCAACGCGGTTTATGACCTGCGCATCGACTCCTTAAGCGCTTGGGTGTCGCCGGAGCCAAGGCTCCGCCTAGCATTGGCCGCGGACAAGAAAGTCGCGCCGCCTTCGGGCCCAACGCCGCTGCCCTATCAGGGTGGCCGCGTGGCCAGCTACTCCGCGGCGGCGGCTACAGCTGCCCAAGTTGCCGTGCAAAGCTTCAAAGAGGAAAGCGGCACAGAAGGGTGGGCAGTGCCAGAAGGGCCAGCCCAGGGAGGAGTTCCCTCCTTTCTCGCGTGCTGGCCAGCCATCGCGTGCCCTAGCAACCGTGTCCCGGGATTCTCGAGTCCCACCTCCCGCGCAGTCCGGCCCTGCGCCTTCTAAGAGGGTCGGCATGGCCATCTTAAGGAAGGCCCGGGAGGAAATCGACGTCTCCGACATCGAAGTCGTTGCCACCCGGACCCGCCTAGCCTGCACAGGGGCTCGAATTCTCAAGTTCCCTGGGGCGGAGGGCCCTAGGATGGCCGACATGGTGGCTGAAAGGCTACAGGGTCTGTTTGGCGAGGGGAGTGGAGTCCGCGTCACCAGACCGGTAAAGTGCGCTGAACTACGCATTTCCGGCCTGGATGACTCGGTGACGGCTGACGATGTCCGGAAGGCTATTATCTCGAAAACCGGATGCTCGAATGCCCTCAGAGTGGGCTCCATTCGGACCGGTCCCGGCGGTGTAGGTGCCGTCTGGGCGAGTTGCCCTGTCGCGGCGGCCAAAACCTTGGCTGACGCAGGCGGGCTCCTGGTGGGCTGGAGTTCGGCGTGGGTAACCGTACTGGAGCCCCAGCCTGCGAGGTGCTTAAAAAGGGGGGGATCAACCAATCGGTGCAGGCTGCCTCCCCTAGCGTGGCTGTGCCACCGTCTCGGGTGGAGGAGGATATGGTTACGGCTTAAAATTCAACCGTGACACTATCCTCCTTCAGGCGAATCTCAGCCACTCAACCAGGGCGCAGGATCTTCTCCTGCAAACCATGGTGGAGCGGTTGACTGGTGTAGCAGTAGCCGCGGAGCCTTATTGCGTTCCTAACCACCCGCATTGGGCGGACAGCCGCGATGATTCCGTGGCAATCGTCAGCTCGGCGGCGCTTCATTCCCTGCCCTTGTCTATCAGAGACAAAGGCATGGGATACGTCGCGTCCGACTGGGGGGGAGTCACGCTGTATGGCATGTACTTCTCCCCCAACCGGAGTCTGGCTGATTTCGAGGTCTGGCTTAACAGCCTAGGGACCTCGATACGGCGACTGGCACCTAGCCACGTCCTAGTTGTGGGGGACTTTAACGCCAAATCCACCGGCGTGGGGGTCCCCTGCGACGGACGCCCGTGGAGCGGCGGTGGTAGAGTGGGTGGCGTCGACGGGCCTCTGTTTGCTAAGCAGAGGCTCCGTCAACACGTGCGTGCGGCGACGGGGCGGGTCGATAGTGGACCTTTCGTTCGCTAGCCCCGACAGCACGAGTGAGGAACTGGTGTGTCCTGGAGGAGGTTGAGACCTTGTCAGATCATCGGTACATCCGGATTGAGGTCTCCCGGTCCCTTCAGGCTGAGGCAGCCATCGTTCAATCATGGCTGGCCTCACCAGCCCTGACCGAGGGGGTGGACGTTGAGGCTGGCCGATTTCGCGCTGCGATTACGCAGGTGTGCGATTCGGCTATGCCCCGTGTGCGACGTCCTCCTCCGAGGAAGGGGCTCCACTGGTGGTCCCAGGAGCTGGCGGACCTCCGTGCAGCGTGCATTCGTGCCCGGAGGTCCTATACCCGCAGTCGGCGGCGCAACCGCGATGGGGAGCGGGAGGGCCAGCAGTACGAGGCGTATGCTCGTCGGCGCAGCGTCCGCCCTTGCACGGCTGATGCCGAATATGGGAGGACCCAACAATGTATGCCGACGACTATACTCGGGGGTGGTCCGGTCGATGGCGCTGTACGGGGCACCTGTGTGGGCGGAGTCCCTGGACGCGCCGAACAGGGCTCTTCTGTGGAGACCACAAAGAGTCGTCACGTCCAGGCTCATACGCGGATACCGCACGGTGTCGACCGAGGCGGCTTGCGCGTTGGCCGTATCCCCCCGTGGGACTTGGAAGCGGAGGTGCTCGCCGAGGTGTATTGGCGGGCGTCGCAAGAGCGGGCTAGGGGCGGTCGCCTCCTGCCTAGCGAGGTGGCCAGGTGGCAGGGCGAAGCCCGCCGTGCTGCTATGGCCAGTTGGAGAGTGCGGCTGGAGACGCCCCGGGCTGGTCTCTGGACCGTAGGGGCGCTTCAGCCTGTGCGGGAGGAGTGGGCGCACGGAGTCCTTACCTTCCGACTGGTGCAGGTGCTGTCGGGGCACGGTTGCTTCGGCAGATATCTGCACATAGTCGCAATGAGGGAAGCGTCTCCGGGCTGTCACCATTGCGGCTGCGATGAGGACACGGCGCGGCACACGCTCGAGTCGTGCCCGGCTTGGGACGGGCAGCGCCGTGAACTTGTCGCGGCAATAGGGGGGGACCTCTCGCTGCCGAGCGTCGTCAGAGCGATGCTTGGCAGCGACAGGAATTGGGCCACGGTCGCTGCCTTCTGTGAGGAGGTCATCTCGCGGAAGGAAGCGGCGGAGAGGACCAGGGAGGCTGATCCTTCCGCAGACCCGAACGGCCGCCAGCGACTGGGGCGGCGCAGGCGTGAATATTTGCGCCTAATGGCGCCCTACCTGAGGCTGCGGGTGGATGGACCGGGGAACTTCCGCCACCCGCAAGGCCTCCTGCAAAGGTGCGACGCTCCGTGTGCGGATGCGTTGCTCAGTGGAGGGTACCCGAGAGGGTAAGGTAAAGGGGAGGGTAAGGACCACTGAATTAATCCAACACAGTACCAGTGGGCCGTCAACACGGGCGGAGAGACGGCACACGGCGGGTTTGTTTAGTGGGTGCGGGCCCCACACTACCCAGTTCGTTGCCCCGAACGACGGGGTGTGCGGTTAGGAACATCTTTCCCGCCTTAACAAAAAAAGGGTTGCCTATAACGAAATGTAAATATTTAAACTTTTGTCTGTCTGTTTGTTCGTTTCAGCTAATCCCCGGAACGGCTGAATCTATTTGGACGAGATTTTCACTGGCAAGAGTAACTTAGACTACGTTTATATTTAAAAAAAAACTATTATTTATTCGCACAAAAAACCAATTCCACGTGAACGAAGTAACGGGTAGCAGCTAGTTTAAAATACAACTAATGTATTAGGGGGAATTAATCAAACTCAACGCCAAAGTTAATTAAAATCGAATTTTTGTTTACCCTATTTCGATATTTTTTGCCTCAACTTATTACTGTAGCATCCTTGGGCACGAATCTCCTGTTAGAGCGAGTAGGGCATAGGTGTCTATCAAGTTAGCCCAGTGCGAGTTGGCAGATTTCACAAGCAGTTGCAATCTCTTAGACCAATGCCCTCGCAATGTTTTCCTCCATCGAACAGTTATAAATACGTGAATGATACAACAGACTCGTAACTGAAAGAGTATTTTTTTATCTTTAAAATGGGTAAATAAAAACACTGCAATATCTCCTGGTATATCCAGATATTTATATCGATTTAAGTTTTTATTGCTTTTTATTTCACGGCATAGATGGCGTTGTTTTATTATTTTCTGCATCGTGCTATCGCTTCCTTACACATTTTCGTATGAATACGTAGATTAAGAATATACAAGTGTTTGGGTTGAGAGCCCTCTGCGCACACCATTTATACTGATACATATTTGTCATAGCCATCCGAGGCTAACAACCTTACTAAACCATAAAAAAATATAATGTGCAAATGAATCGATCATAAAGTATCGATGACTACACTCCATCCATCCATCCATCCATACATCAGCCTTTCATCGTCCACTGCTGGACATGGCCTAACAAAATGGGTGTTTTACCATAATCGCCAAGCTTGGAAGGCGGGTTGGGGATCGCAGTGGATGTTTTTAGTACACAGGGGAATGCTGTTGCCTGGTCCCCCGGTAATCCCTTAGTCGGCTTTTACGACTCCCATAGGAAGAGACGAGATGGAGCTATTCTTGGTGCCGGCCGCACACGGCCCCATACGACTACACTCACAGAAGATTAACGTTATTTAGGTGCACCTTCAAGTAACTATTTAGTTTTTCTAAAAGAGTCAGTCACCAAAAAAGTTTACAAACCGCTGCAATTGACTACAAATCAAAATACAAATCGATGACTATAATCTATCTAAACTATTACAAATCTAAACAGAGATATGACCTATACATCTATACTATTACAAAGCTGTAACAGAGCTGTATCTGTACATTTAAGATATTTGAGATAAGTATATTAGTCTATTTAGGCGTCTCTTAACATTTTTTTTTTCATTAGGATTTTTTTTTAATTTTTGCCTGTTTTTCTGTTTGTTTGTTCAGGCTTCACCAAAAACAAATTGGGTGATTTTTTTTATTTAATAGCTCTAGATTACACTTAAATACTAATATAGGTTTTATACCGCTATATCTGGAACCTGAGATATAACCTAAAAATCAGCTTTTGGCTGCGGCGAAGCAGTTGTAAAGAAGCAGGCTAGTAAAACATATGCATAATTATATTTTTTTATTTTAAATAACGAAATATATCATTATTTAGAAAACATTGCTTATATTTAACGCAAAATTAACTTTATTTAAACATTGATAAGCAAACAATCCACAGCAACATTATGCCTCTCCAAAATCACGCCACATCATGCGGACCAGCCTTTCATAGCCACCCTTTTCAAAGTACAAAGTTTATCTCTTTCAAGTTATTTGACGGGTGTCTAGACCAATGATTGTAATCTCACTGTATGCGAGAAATATGTTTAAGATATTCTGAATTACTTTTAAAAAGGGCCTTTAAATAAAGGTCTTTATCATTTAATTGGATTCAAAACCATACGACTAAAAATATGTAAATTTACCACTATGCTATCGCTACTTTTAAATTAAAGCTAGCATTAACTGTAACGGACTAAGAATACAAGTGTCACCACCCCATTCTTACCCACGGGTGTCGAATGAGGCGACTAAGGGAATTAAGCAATTACCATCCATTGCATGACTGGTGGTAGGGCTGGATACCAAGTGGGAGTACTCACTTGGTATCGGGCCCGTGCGGGTTGGTACCACCATCTCCCGTATGACCGGCCATGAAGCACATCGTTGCGTTTTGGCTGTAGTAGGAGATAGCCGTTTATTCTTTCATTACAATACTTTCGGTATTATATAGTTGAGTCCATGAGCGGCGGTTACCACTTACCATCAGATGGGCCGTGGCCCCTACATGCAATAAAAAATATTAACTAGAAAATGGTTATCTGAAAAAGAGCACATCTACTATTGATAGGTCAAGGAATCTCAACAATACATTTAACAACCACTATTGTAAAGAAAAAAGAAGCACTCGAAAAGAACGTTAATAACTTTTAGTTGAGAAGACGTTTTGATCTGTTGTTCGAATAGGTGTTATGAGTGTCATAGGTAGTCTGAAGGAACACTTCAGGTTTTAGTCGGTATACATACGGCGCGGCATTGCACAAGGCATCTCCATATGCCAAATGCGCGTCCGTAGTTTGACATAATGTTCCCGTCGGCCCTGGCGGGTAGATAGATATAAAAGGTTTCCTGACAAAAAAAATAAAGGTTTTAAGAGTTTGTCTATAAAACAGTACATATAGTTATACGAAAACTTCTTAAACACATAATATATCCATATTTCTGAGGTACAATAATATTCACCACTGAAGTAATGTCATAAAGCTCCAGTAGTATCATACATGCGGAGAGACGACACACGCGGGTTCATTTAGTGGGTGAGCGTTCTGCACTACCCTCTTCGTTGCCCCGAACGACGGGGTATGCGTTTTCCCGCCTTAACAAAAAATCAATTATTATTTCTTACATAAAATATATCAAATTATAATAACACATTCTATAGGTATATAAAAGCGGATATCAGTGTATATAAGACTAATAAACATCGATACCGTTTGACCGATCACCGTATCAATTTCCACTCGTGTTTTGTCACGAAAAATTTTTTTATATAAATTCCTGTCTATTTTATTGTAACGCACCATCAAAAGGCCTTGCTGTGTATCAATTTAATAACGTTCAATAACTATAAAAAAAAATATGCTGCGATTTTTGAACACGACTTATATGACTTTATATTTTCATATCTGCCTTGTCATAATATCTGGTTTTAGGTGGCCCGTAGCCTATATTTTGGTATAACTCCTCATGTCCAGATAAGGGCTGTCAAATTCGGATTTTGGCTAGCAAGTTTTAGTTTAGGACAATTTCCGAATTCTACCCCTTAAGTACTGCCTATTTTTATGAGGACATGAATATAAAGAAATATTCACCATCTCTTGCTAGTTTATTTGCTTAATGCTTGGTAAGAGGTGAAATCATGGACTGCTCCTAAGTAATAAAAACATATCACCGAATGACGCAATCAATCATTCTTCAATATAACACTAGGTACCTAGATACACATAACACGCTTGTCACGCAGCAGAAAGGCTTCAGGACAAATTCCATAAAATACTTGACATTGTCTATGTACAAACGTCAAACACCAGTATCTAAATACTAATGTACTTCTCACCGGATCTTCACCGCAGGTTGCGTTGAACCGTGCACTGCTCTCATCCGGCTTCGCCCGATCTACGTGCGAGCTAGGGCTGTCAGAGCACAGCCCCGCGACACACCGCTAACGGAGCACCCGGTGACTACAGGACAGTGGCTTTCTTTTAGTGGCCCGGATCCAACCAACACAATACGAGCTCAGTCTCTGAGATTTATTTTATTTCTCCATCCATCCATCAGCGTTTCGACGTCCACTGCTGGACATAGGCCTCCCCAAGGGAACTTCGCTCATATGGGGGCTAGTGCCGTAATCACCACGCTTGGCAGGCGGGTTGGCGATCGCAGTGAACGTTGCTAATACTCGAGGGAGTGCTGCTGCCCACTCCCCCGGTATTCCCTAAGCCGGCTCTTACGACTCCTATTACAATTCTAAAGCCGGCCCCACATGGCACAATTTTATTTCTGGACGGTAATAAATAGTTTGTTAAAGCGTGCCATCTTTTATTTACCCCGTCACACGTTAGCACAATTTACTATGTAGAACTGTATTATTACTGTCAACTTAGGCGATGATGAAGTATGGTGTTGGTAACTAGTGGCCCACATGGGCTCTTGGACTTTACGCTCGCTGTCGTCAAACAGCGAACGAGGTCTGACAGCTGATTCACGGGGACACTTCATCCGCTGTTTGAGGAAAGTTTTAGTATTACAGCCAACCATGCTAGAAAAATTCTCTCATAAACTTAGTTTTAAGAATGATTAAAATCGAAGCCTACACCGCCTAAGTTTTTGTAACAAAAAATCTGTACTTAAGGATTATTTGATGTGGTCAGACTGTTATGAAAAGAAAAATATTTATCTACAAAATACTGAGACGGGTGAAATATGACATCCATGAAAACGAGGGTCGACTGCTGTATCTGATTCACAACACATGGTGTAATTTCATCATTTATGACCCTTCTCAACCATATTTCATAACTGATTGTCTCATGTCGCTCTTTGTTAGCAAAATATAATAAAAATATCTAATTTTTCACCAAGATTTTTAGTTACTTGCAGAGACTTTTATGAACTACATAGCCATTAACGAAACTCCGGATTACAGATGGCTTGTTCATCTTGTGTTAATTGCTCTAAAGCAGTGTCTATTCGTTATATTAACAAAATTCCATTGCTGTAACTAATAATAAATTAGGTACTGTTATTAAAAATTAAAATTGAAGACTAATGAATATTCTTCTTTGTTCATAGATATGATAACTCGTTAAAGGAAAACATAGTGAGGAAACCTACAAGTACATGCTAGAAAGATTTTCTCGACGGTTTGTGACGTCTACCAACGCGCCAACCCAGACTGGACCACCGTGGTATGGTCGCGTAATCTGAGAGGAGACCCATGTACTAAAAAGGAACAGTAATGGTTTGTAATAAAACCTTTCTTCATACGTACCTCACCCGCTGTGGTTGCGTCTACTTAATATTAAGACCTTGCAATTTACATTTATTGATTTATTTAGCCCTTTTTCTATCTCACTATTGGGCACGAATCTCCTCTCACGTGAGAGGGAATAAGCCATAGTCCACCACGCTGGCCTAATGCGGGTTGGCAAATGTAAACGCGGGCTTATTTTTTCGCAATTCGACGTCATAACTGCTCCTATTTTGCGGATTGGCAGATTTCACAAGCCGGCCAGAAAATCTTTCATGCATGCAGGTTTGCTTACGATGTTTTCCTTCACCGAGCAGTGATAAATTGTAAACAAATACACATATTGAAAAGTCTTGAAAGGTCTGAGGTGTGTGCTGTACGAGGTGTGAACCTTGTAATCGGGATCGGACTTGATACCACTGCCTTTGCAGTCCTTGGTTTTACCGCTAGGCTATCATTACCAAATAATGAAATAACATATGTCTACCTATAGACAGAAAACTATAAAAATTAACTCCGCCGCAACAGTGCGCACACTGCCGTGACCAGGATTCGAACCTGGGTTACTACGGCCACAACGTAGGGTCCTAACCACTAGACGACCACGGCTATCGGAGCTGGTGGTATTGATGCCCAATTATTCGTTTGTATTTACCGAACTAAAAGCTTTATACTTGAGTGGGCTCGTTTTATGTAACACTTTAAGTAAGTAGTTAGGACCCTACGTTGTGGCCTTAGTAACCCAGGCTCGAATCCTGGTCACGGCAGTGCAAGTACAGTCGCGGCGGAGCAATTTTTTTTTTTTGTTAAAATTCTAAAGCAGTGGACATTCTATAATTTATTGTTTAAAATAAGCAGTAGATAGACAAACGGTGGTCAATATTCGTAACCACAAGTTACAATAATTTTGTAATAACGTAGTAATCGCAAAAATCAATTTTTACATCACAATCTTACCATGTATTAGCAGATACCTCAGTCACTATCAATAATTTATATACAAGCCTTTTTCGGTGGCCCCGCTGCAGATAAAAGTTAGTTTTTAGTTTATATCTCAGGTTCCTGATATAGAAACGCGATAAAATGAGGTCTCTGTGGAGAATCTGTGGAGTGAGGCTGACTGCACGCATTCATAACGACGATGTAAGAGAGCGAGTAGGTATGAAAGAGAGTATTGGTGTCAAAATGCGAAAGGGAATGCTTCGATGATCCGGACATGTGGAAAGAATGCCGGACAAGCGACTGGTTAAGAAGATATACAATACGAAAGTGGAAGGATTACACACACACAGGTACAGGAGGAGATCCAGACTCACCTACCTAGACCAAATTGGCCTTGTATTGAAGGAATGTGAAGTCAGGAGTCTCCGAAACCGTTGAGCGTGTATGAAGAGAATAATGGATGTTGAGGAAGCGAGAGATGTATGCAAGAATAGAGCCTTTTGGTACTCTATTCTCTCTGCTTACCCCGCACGGGAGATGGCGTGATGATTAGTAAGTAAGTAAATAAGTATAATATGCATAGTAGTTTTTAAGTCTTATCGTGAGCTATTAAAAATAGCATGATAATCCATTCAGTAGTTTTTGCGTGATGTGCGAACAAATAAACTCAAAATAAAATTGTTTTGTTGCACACGTAAATAGCCATTTTTTCTCAAATATCTTAAAATATAATATTATTAATATAGATAATATTATAAATTACAATAAAATGAAACGTGAACATCGATCTGGAAAAACATTCTATTAATCAATCGTATTATAAACGACGACGTAAACCATGAAGGTTCGGACAAAAGGAATGTCTGCAACGAAATATTCAAAGATCGCCGTGCAAATGAACGTTCAATAACGGTTTGAGGACTGGAGGAATGATGTCATTTAAATAAACCATGCCTTTCTGTGTTAAGGCGGAAAAATTGTAACCGGACATCCCGTCGCTTAAGCCAACAAACAAAGTAGTGGCCCTCACCCACTAAAAAAATCGGCTATGTGCCGTCTCTCCACCTGTACTGACAGACCTCTGGTAGACGTTACTTCAATGGTCCGAAATAAAATATTCCTGAGTTTAAAGTTTCGCACATTATCATTATCTGTTTGACGATGAGTGACAGTTAAAATTGTTTCCAATTCTTATAACTATAAGTTACCGTAACTAAATACTACACCTATCAATTAATCAATCAGCTAATCACAGTCTACTGATATCCATAAGAGAGTAAGAGCGGTCCTGTGCCAAACGCATCTAACGGCACACAGAGTAATTCTTAACAACAACAACTGCTCCGCTTGTTGGATTGTTGAAGATCGAACATATTCTGATGGAGTCTGCACAGAATTGTGATTTAAAAGATTCGTTTTTTGAAATTTGTTTGGCTAATCCATCCACAAACGAGGCTAAACGTTACATACATAAGTAGATACGTTAATTTTGTTCATATATTTTTAATTAGGTAATTCTATAGACAAAGACTTAAATAAATTTAAAAAAAGCATAATTCTTTGCGCGACCCACAAATGGTCGTGTACTTTGTATCTACTTGTAGTCAGAGATAATGAGCCTGATACAGGATGTTGCCTTTATAAAAAAATATTGTCAGATACGAAAACGTTTTATTACCAAAACAAATCAATTTTACCATATAATCATAATGTAAACTTTAGGAAGCATCAAGCCGACCCATATTTAAACACATTTGTACAAGCAACAGGTCTCGTTTCTTCCATAAATAAACGAAAAGCTTTCATCAGTTACTTTATAGGTAGAAGGGATTTACCACCTTCCCCTCGGGGATTTATGGGCTGGCTCGTAATTTATAGGGATTTGTTTGTATGTATTAGGTGTTCATTACATTATTTTTATTGGTGTACTGTGTTAGTATGTACCATATTAGTTTTATTATGTCACATAGCATACTACTGTAGGCATGCTCCGCAGATTTGTATTCATATTTCTATCACGGTGACCAGTATCAACCAGCATCGGACTAGTCGAGGTGGCGTTGCCCACTGGCGTACTTTGCGGGGCTTACTAGGTAGCATAGGGGACCCGCGCAGACTAGAAGACAGAATCGTATCTAATCAAGGACGACGAGAACAGCAGCTTTTACGATCGAATTATTAACAGCTTAGCTGAAACTGTACTTTAGGTACCTAATAATATATATCGTTGATCATTTATAATTTATATATTTCATTATTTTCCGATAGTAGTAGTAGCATACCATCTACCATTATTCAGTCTCGGGCCTGACGGGAGCCACCCGGGCCCTTCCAGCCCATTCCGACCCTGGTATCAACAGACACTAGTCATGTAAACTGGAGATATTATCTCTGATGTGTGCGTAAATACAAGTGCACTCTCTCGCCTTCCGACACGACTGAAGAGAGATCAGATGCAGGCCCAACAGCTTTATGTGCCACACAACCAACTTCCAAATCTAGATTGCTGCTGAGAATTTCTTCACGGAAAAGCTCAATAACCTTTTGGTAGGCCCACCCCGGGAATCAAACCTGAAACCTCGTGATCCGCAATTGCATGCAGTACCACTGGACCACAACAACAAGGCAGTTAAATTCATCATAAATAATACAACGAACAAAAGCACATTGCACACACTGTGCGTCTCAACAGAATTAGCTAGTAGATAAAGAATAAGAGAGTGACGGCTGGGCTGTAGATCAGAATCGAGAAGGAATGCTACTGAGGGGGAATGGACATTCCGGCTATCTCCGCCATAAGAAGTAATGTTTCGGGGATCGGTGCCTATTTTTATTCCTTGATGATTATTCTTTTATACTACGAATATGATAAACAAGCATGAAGTCCACCTAATGGTAAGCAGTTACCTTAGCCCATATACCGGTATCACCAGAGCAATTACTTGCACGTCACCAACCCCATGACGTCACACTGTCAGTATTCATGTGAAGTCAGCTCGGAAGTTTAAAAATATTTATATTATTTTTGTACTAAAGTACGGAAAGAATTTTACCAGGCTATTATCCTACCCCTATAATAATAACTGAAATAGAATATACCCTTTAAATTTAGATGTCTATATTCAATAAGTACTAATTTTTATAGAAAAATATAGAGGAAATTACAAAAAGCTTGCTCCGCCGTAACAGTGCGAACACTGCCGTGACCAGGATTCGAACCTGGGTTACTACGGCCACAACGTAGGGTCCTAACCACTAGACGATCACGGCTATCGGAGCTGGTGATTCAACAAGCGAAATACAACATTAAATTCTGCATAAACTGGAGCACTTTCACTGAGAATTTGTTACGGTCGCAAGATTTGGTTGTTGTCTTGTTTTGCGTCATAACAACAACACGATAGATAATAGAGAACCAATAAACAAGCACTGTTGCTAGGCAACATTTAAAGGTCAATGATGAAAACAGTAACCCGTCTTAAATCGCATTTTTGTTCTGGATGAACATGATGGTTTTTCTATGCATTAATGAATATTTTAACAACATAAAAATAATTATTCAGATTATTACAAGGGTGATGGTGGTGATACAAACATACGGCCTACCTGATGGTAAGCATCTACAGCAGTTTATCGATGCTAGTAGTACCTGACGCATCAGTCGTGCTTTTCTAACCCTAGAAAAAATGCACGATATCCCAATGAAAATCAAAAAGATAAACTCCGCCGCGACAGTGAGTACACTGCCGTGACCAGGATTCGAACCTGGGTTACTACGGCCACAACGTAGGGTCCTAACCACTAGACGATCACGGCTACCGGAGATTGTGACTGTTATACCGAAAACACTGACTGCTTTATATTGTTAACAAATTTAAACTTGATTTAAGTAACGGTATTTATTGCATAAGCCGAGCCAACTCAAGCGTGAAATTGTTTTCAATTAAACGCATTTCGGTAAATATCAACGAATAATTGGGTATCGATTCCACCAGCTCCGATAGCCGTGATCGTCTAGTGGTTAGGACCCTACGTTGTGGCCGTAGTAACCCAGGTTCGAATCCTGGTCACGGCAGTGTGTACACTGTCTCGGCGGAGCAAATTTTTTTGATTTTTTTGTTACAATCCACCACTGTAAATATGTAATATTTACCTACAGCAAGGGGTATTTACAGTGGCGCATTGAGTAACTTTGATCCGGTCGGCAATCAGATCGGTGACCAAATGTAACCGTCAGCAACTGCCAATTTGTGAACCAAATCCTGAAAAATAAAAGACTTGGATTATGGTTTTAGGTCGCTAGTTATTCTGTTAGTTGGTTCTTAGAGGTCAGATAGGTAAAGGCTACGTGTAAATATTAGTTGATCAGCTAAAACCAAACAGATTGGAAGCCGACCGAAACTTGGGCTAAAGTTACAAAACTGACGTGTCAGGAGATTTATCCTCAGCTATGAGAAGTACGTAGGGCAGAAAAACCTACAATACTTAATGTAGGTTATATTTAAATGAATCTTTATTGTGTAGGAAATGGGAAGCCGTACACCGATCTCCTTAATCAAACACTTTCACTGCCAAGTCTGTTTGTGTTAAGCCGTTGACGGGTGGAGTAGGTACTCACGCAAATAACCAATCTATATATATTTTTTTTTTATTGCCAACGTTGGCAGACGAGCAAACGGCCCACCTGATAGTAGTGGTAACCGTCGCTCATGGACTTTGGCAACACCAGGGGTACAGCCAAGCCGCCGCCTACCGTGAGTAAAGTGCTCTTCTCAAACCTCGTTTAAAGAGGGACATGTCGTAGCACTGGGGGAACACCGCAGCAGGAAGATCATTCCAGAGCCTACACGCACGTGGTAGAAAAGAACGCTGGAAACGAACCGTCTTGGATGAGGTCGTTTCCAGGTGGTGTGTACATATGAAGTGATATTGGCAAACAAATTGCTTAATTATTAGATTACTGTTTATTTTAGTTTTCAAAATTCTTTTCGACATATTATGTACCTACTAGCTGTGTCCTGCGGTTTCACCTACCTAGTGTAGGTAGATATATGTCGTAGCCAGATCATAGAATTGGCCGCTCCATTTCATGAAACCTTACCAACAAAACCTAGCCATTTCATGAAATTGTCGGCCACAATCATAATTATGTGGCCAATTCTATGATCTGGCTACGGCATACTCGTATACAATAGGTAACTATATACCTACTATAGATCACAAAAACATATTACAAAATAAATAGGTAAACATAATAAATATAACATATTTAGATATTTTTATATATATTTTTAGCATTTGACATGCTAAGCACTATACATTAAACACAAAGTGAAAAATGTGAAATCGAAAATAACAGTCAGGAGCAGGATTTGAACCTGCATCTTCTGGATACCGTCCAGATGCTTTACTAATTCAGCTATCCTGACAATTGCTCCTGACTGCTAATTTCGATAACACATCATACCCAACATCTTTGGGTGACGCCTGCGCCATCTGTCGGACATATTTTCATACATTATACCGACCAGGTAAACTTTATTTTACAATTAAGATTTTTACCTAATAATGACGCAAACCCTTTAAATATTTAGATATTTTTATATATATTTTTAGCATTTGACATGCTAAGCACTATACATTAAACACAAAGTGAAAAATGTGAAATCGAAAATAACAGTCAGGAGCAGGATTTGAACCAGAAGTTTACCTGGTCGGTATAATGTATGAAAATACGTCCGACAGATGGCGCAGGCGTCACCCAAAGACGTTGGGTATGATGTGTTATCGAAATTAGCAGTCAGGAGCAATTGTCAGGATAGCTGAATTGGTAAAGCATCTGGACGGTATCCAGAAGATGCAGGTTCAAATCCTGCTCCTGACTGTTATTTTCGATTTCACATTTTTCACTTTGTGTTTAAAAAATGACATATTGCACGCCTCATAAGCGAAGCGTTGAGGTGGGTACTACTCTCGTTTTACACAGAACAACTGATATTTCAAACTTAAAATGTCTCTATATATCATAATTGCACTTGTAAAATAATATATATACACACATATCCAGAAAAAAACACTATTTTTAACACTCATGATATTTTTTATGCCATTTTTGTTATTTAAACTAGTTAAAAAACTGTTTAGATAAGTTCTGTCTTGGACGTCCGTGTATTGTAGGTATGTTCAGATAATGTATGTTAACACGACAAGACCGAAATACTTTACTAATCGAGTCTTATTTTTTCTTTTTAACTTGAGTATAATTACGAATAGAGCCCTATTACTTTTCACGGTCTGATTCGATGTGGTTTAGTTGTTATTTACGCTTGACTAGACACTCAAACCAGCGCTATACCTTATTTCGTGAAAACTACTTCTATAGACCAATATAGTAATACTTCTTAAAATTAGCGCTAGATGGCGTATAAGACATGAGAACCACATTAGGGAATTTTTGAAATTAGCGCTATCTATGTGATTTATTGAAAAATACTTAGTAAGACCAATACATTATTAGTTACTTATCAAATAATCAATTTTATTGTGAAAAATGAAGATTATGAGGCGTGTACTTTTGGATTTTCCAAAGTATTTTTAATCTACAAGGATAGCAAACAAGTATACAGCCCTGCTGATGATAAGTGGTTATAGCAGCTTAGCACCTATAGCAACCCATAGAGGAAAGAGGTTGCTGGTGGGGATGAAGGATGAAAGGAAGATGACTATTTATCGTTCTTTGTGTTAATTAATAAAATCGTGTGCTAAAACAATGAATGTGAATTTATGCTATTAACATACTTAAACATTAAATAAACGAATGCAACTGCTGAAACTGCAACCGAACCAATAAAATTTGGACTGGATATTTTACCTTACTTTCTTTCATATAAGCAGTACTTTACCTACAAAGTTCTTTGAATCAAGAAAACTCTCAACATTTTACAACGTCACTGATTAAAACTTTGCCTAAAAGTCATTAAGTCCTACAAATAGTCGAGCTACATACTTTATTTAATAAGTAAGTATATAGGTATATTGACATAAACGAAGCCCTTAGACGAAGAATAATATAGACTCGCTACTATTTTGACATTACAGGTATAAGTATGTTTATCCTTTTCGCGTATGCGTCAGTTGTATTTGGACCCAATGAACTGGGTCCAAACAATAAGGTGGCCATCATCAGTATGTAAGCTTGTTTTTGTATTGACGTAAAAAAAACCTTTATTAATCACGTTATATACGCTAATATTACATGTTCTAATACATTTTAAGCAAAATATAAGCATAACTGCAATTTCTTTTGTCCTGTCATTCTTGTATCCGGCTAAAACAGGTAGTACATTTTTAGTCAACAAAGTTATAAACAAAGTTATCTTTTAAAATTATTCCGGTTATCTATTGCTATCTCGACACTGCATACGCTGATAGCTTGTCTATAATATCCTTCGTCTAAGACGAAGCCGAACAAACTTTGTTATTAAAGTTTTTTTTTTAATTTGTTTAAGGCATTTGCAGAACCATCAGCCTAACAGTAACTTATAAACATCGTAGGTGTTCACAGATCACAGGTAAGTTTAATTCATCAAACAAGTTGAAGTCAGTCATATAAAGTCAGTCAAGTCAAAGTCCCGCTCCAGTAAAACGATGGCGATCTTTCTGAAGCTTCTATGGAGTTTTGGAAACAACAGGAAAAAACACGTTATGTCGCATTACATCACTTGCCAACACTTATGCACATACACAAATAGTTAATAAGCAAAAGGCCACCACTTTTACACATTAATACTTGAAATAACACAAGTTTAGGAAAATAATGCAGAGCGACGATATGATCTTCTTCGTGTTCCCGCCAAAACTCTTGTTATTTAAGTGATCGTTATCACAGAGCAGTATGCAAAACTTTAACAAATTGGAATATTTTCAACCACAGACTAAATTAAATAAGTACTACAGTCTGAGCTTTGTTTGCAGAAATGAATTAGCTGAGATGCAGTTCACGATATGTAATATCAACATTTTTGGTCTACAAGCATTAATGAATATGAATTTTTCAAATTCATTAACAAGCATAGAGTTCAAGTGTGTTGAATCTATTGCACTTTGTTCCAAGCATTATTAATTTTATGGTTTATCTATACTATTATAAAATTATTACAGAGCTGTGTCTGTACATTCAAGACATTTGAGAAAAAATGACTGTAATAGGCTATATAGACGTGTCTAAACCCAAAACAAGTTTTTTTAGAATTTTTGTCTGTCTGTTTATCTGTTTGTCTGTTTGTTTGTTCGCACATCACACAAAAAGTACTGAACGGATTCTGATGCATTTTTTTTTATTTGAAAGGCCTTGATTAGACTTAAAAACTGGTATACATTTTATCCCGATACTATATCGGGAACTTGAGATATAACCGAAAAACTATAAAATTATTTAAACTAGATTGTTTTTTAGAATTTATTTAAAATAACTACTAGATGGATTTTGATGCAACTTTTTTTATTTGAAAGGCCTTGATTTGACTTAAAAACTGGTAGCCATTTTATCCCGCTACTATATCGGGAACCTGAGATAACCGAAGCCAGCGGCTTCGCCGCAGCCAAAAGCTAGTTTAGATTATAAAATTGTGCTCGAAGAAACTCATAATAGCAAAATGTAACATTATGTAATATATATATATATTCATAATTTTTTTTATATCCTACTAGCCTTCTACAGCTCTGTTACAGCTTTATAATAGTACTAGCCTTTGCCAGCGGCTTCGCCGCAGCCAAAAGCTAGTTCTTCAGTTATATCTCAGGTTCCTGATATAGTAGCGGGATAAAATGTCTACCAGTTTTGAAATCAAATCAAGGCCTTTCAAATAAAAAAAGTTGTATCAAAATCCATCTAGTAGTTATCTTAAATAAATTCTAAAAAATCTAGTTTAAATAATTTTATAGTTTTTCGGTTATATCTCTAGGTTCCCGATATAGTAGCGGGATAAAATATCTATCAGTTTTGAAGTCAAATCAAGGTCTTTCAATTAAAAAAAGTTGCATCATAATCCATCTAGTAGTTCTTTTAAATAAATTCTACAAAAATCTAGTTTAAAAAATTTTCTAGTTATTCGGTTATATCTCAGGTTCCCGATATATTAGCGTGATAAAATGTATACCAGTTTTTAAGTCTCATCAAGAACTTTCAAATAAAAAAAGTTGCATCAAAATCCGTTCAATAGTTTTGGTGTGATGCGCGAACAAACAAACAGATAAACAGACAAACAAATTTAAAAAAAAAAATGTTTTGGGTTTAGACATGCCTATATAGCCTATTACAGTATTTTTTTTCTCAGATATCTTAAATGTGCAGACACAGCTCTGTTACAGCTTTATAATAGTATAAGATAAGATAAGATAATAAATATTTTTTTGAAGATAACTTGTGATCTTAGTACTAAGACATATATAGTAAATTAATTTTGACGATTTTTATAATTCTCTAATAACATCAATGTTGTATCTAATTGCGAAACGTAAATGAATAACAATTTTCTTTGATAACATAATGCTGCATAACATTTAGGAATAGTCCTTCCTAGGTATGGTCAAATCACATTTCGTCCCATAGAAGAGAAATATTTGCCCAACCTACAATTAATAATCGTTTCTCAGTGTACCTTGTATTCATTAATTGTGTGACAGTATCCGTAAAATTTCCTGTAACACAGGAACTTATTCCCTCCCCAGTGCGAGCCTCAAAAACGTTTTACAATGAAGATCATATCAAACGCATTAGCTGATTTATAAAAAAACGCACAGGAGAAAAAAACGTTTTTATTAAAAATAATTGACGACAGGCAGCCTTCAAAACATTACTTCATAACAACTTCATTAAAATATCGGTGATACTTCCTGGAATTCAATTTATTACGGTCGGTACAACTGGCGGGATTTCTTTAGCGAAATTAAAGCCACAAAAATTTCAACTCATTTTTAGAAGAAAGGTCGAAATTCGGTTTGGGTGCCCTAAGATTGAAGGAGGAAATTATATTAACGGTAGGGTGGATGTTTCAGTTGCGTTCACACACCGACCTCTTTTCACAGCTCTTTTGTAAGACGGATTTGTAGAACGATTCAATATTTCATTCTTGAAGGCATAAAACTGTTCTAGTTTATTCAGAATGCGTAGATTATATAGGTTTGTGCGATTATGTGTCTGTTTAAGATATAATGGCATTGTTTTTACAAAAAATACTAGCCTTTGCCCGCGGCTTCGCTGCAGCCAAATGCTAGTTTTTAGGTCATATCTCAGATTCCCGACATAGTAGCGGAATAAAGAGTCTACCAGTTTATAAGTCCTATCAAGAGCTCTAATATAAAAAATTGCATCAAAATCCGTTTAGTAGTTTTTGCGTGATGCGCGAACGAACAAACAAACAAACAGAGAAAAATTAAAACAAAAATGTTTTGTGTTACACGCCTATATATAGCCTATTAGTCATTTTTTCTCAAATATCTTAAATAATTCCGACATACACTATATACTCCGATATACAGCTTTATAATAGTATACTTTGATAATAATAATCTGTACTATTTCCATAGTGAAAGCTGTAACAGAGTTGATCACAACAACATTAAAAATATTTGAGAAAAAATAACTATGACAAGCTGTATCAAAACCCAAAATATTTTTTTAGAACATTTGCTTGTCTGTTTATTCACCCATCACGCAGAAACTACTGAACTGATGAAACTTTTTAATTTAAAAGCTTTGAAATAAAATTCTCGGCAATCAAAGATATATAGGTATCCTATAAAACTCTTTGGCTAGATTTTTTATTATTATTTTTTTTTTAATTTTTTTTTTTCTATTTCATACTTGTATTAAATTCTAGCCATTGTTAGTAAATATTATTATTTTAGCTACCTCACGAAAATCCACTACTACATTAAATAAAGAATTGGTTATAGGATCCTCAAGCTTTTTAAATATTACAAAACTATTGTAACAGAGCTGTATCGGTATATTTAAGATATTTTAGAAAAAATACTGTATTAGGCTATATAGGCCTGTCTGAATACAAAAAAAAAATATTTTAGATTTTTGTCTGTTTGTTCGTTCGCGCATCGCTCAAAAACTGCTGAACGGATTGTGATACAACTTTTTTTATTTTATATCCCTTGATTAGACTTCAAAACTGGTATACATTAATTATCCCGTTACTGTATCGGGAACCGGAGATATAATCTAAAAACTAGCTTTCGGCGGCAGCGGAGCCACAGGCAAATGCTAGTCTCCTATAAATACTGAATACGGAGAAATTGGTGCTAGTACCTACCTTTCCTTTTTGTTAAGGTGAAAAAAATGTACGTAACCGCACACCCCGTCGTTCAGGCAACGAACATGGTAGTAGTACCTCACCCACTAAATAAAACCAGCGTGTGTAGTCTCTCCGCCTGTATTGGTAGACCACTGTAACTGTGTGACTTTACTTCGGTGGCGTGTACTTACCTATCTGTTAAGATGTGGTAACATAATATGTTATAGGAATTTTACTTACCAAGTAAAAATTAAATTAAGGAGGAAATTAAGGAATTAGACTCTATTGCCAGTGCGATGGTATCACTTTTGCCTTTTTGCAGTGATAAGATGGGTATAGTATACTCCGTTGTGCCGTGTGGGGCCGGCTTTAGAATTGTCCCACCCATGAGAGTCGTAAGAGCCGACTGAGGGAATACCGGAGGAGTGGGCAGCAGCACTCCCTCGAGTATTAACAACATCCACTGCGATGGCCAACCCGCCTGCCAAGCGTGGTGATTACGGCACTATTCCCCCATATGAGCGCACAGGACCGCTTGTTGTGGCGTTCTCTTGGGGAGGCCTATATCCAGCAGTGGACGTCAAAAGGCTGATGGATGGAGTATACTCCGTGGGTTCATATGTATTGAATGGAGTTATTATATTATGTTTTCTTCATAGGTATATAGCTGTACAAAGAAAATAATGAAATAAAACGAAAAAGCTCTGGTAATCCTAAACGCGCCGTTTTTGTCATCAAATTTTCTTGTAAAAAAAAAGTGTGGTAAAACATGCGACTGAGACTTACACAAATATTAAAAGTTAAAAAGGTAAAGAAAAAGTGCAAACAAAGTTATCCGTAAACCTACGCAGCCTTTGTAACGATTCCACAGCCTACTTTAAAGACAAAGAAAAAAAAAAGGCAACATATTTAATCCGAAAGCCACACTGTTGAAATTAATATTTATTTTCAACTAGTAAGCCGGCTCTAGCTTCGCCTTAGGAAATCTCTAGCATTTTTAAAGAATTACAAGCATGTAATAGATTGTTTTGATATATCTCTTACGATTTAGCCAGGACGTGCCACATAAGTTTAAAACATAAATACTTATACTTTAATAAAAAAAAAAATAAAGAAATATTCAATAAAACCTTACTTGAAAAAAAACGGAGTGTGCTTTAGACCACAAGACTAAAGTAAAACTTTACAACAAATAGCTATATATATTATTAATAATGTTAATATCTATTAAGAATGAGAAAGAGAGAAAGAAAATGTGTGCTCGCACCTCTCTCTCTGGCCCCTACAGTAATATACGAAACGTAAATCTCTCTCTTTCTATCTCACTATCACACTTTTCGTCTCACTCACGTCATCCGATCACACTTTTCGTAACGCTCACGTCACGCATTCAGCAGCTTACTCCACAAGTCAAGCGTGCGTAAAGGAGTATATAGGTACTTCAAAAATATCTATATAGCAGCGAAAACTATTTCATCATCCGTTGCATGATTTAGGAGAAGTGAGCGGAGATACAAACAGACGTGCTAGTCCACGTCTGTTTGTCCGTTTTGCTCACGTGACAAACAAAAGCTCCAGCTTTGATATCTAGTCAATAGCTTAGTAATCAATTCTAGCCAATCGCTTAAAACAAAGTTTCCGTATTTTTTGTGTGATACCAATGCGAACAAAGCAACTAAAAAAAATAAAAAATAAATGTTTTGTGTTCAGTGACTCCTAAATAGCCGAATACACAATTTACAGACATAAAATTCAATTCAAAATTCAAATTCAAAATTCAAAATTAGAAGGTACCTACCTACCTACGGTAAGCTTGAGTTGAGACGGTACGCTCACAAAACACTTCGTTTTACTTTACAATACGGAATCCTAACAAACGGTTGATGTTCAGACCATTGGGATAGTAGAAAATAAAATAAACGGAATAGATTCCGGAAAAGTGGTTTTATTTCAAAGTGTGTTAATCTTACTTATCTCAAAGTATAAGAGTAAGTTATTCTAATACATGGCCCTACAACTAAGTTGATGGTTATCGCGCGACAACACGTCGCCAAAACAATTTTATATTTCTTTGATAACAAATTACTGTCGTAAGTCAATCACCTCAAATGGTTATCAATATCACATACTGAATAAACTTATTAAACGATAGTAAAATTAATAATATTTGTAATTGAAACAGCAGTTTCGACTTTTGATCCGTTGACTATTGGAATACGTTTATTTTTGCAGAAATATTAGAATGGAGTTTTTTTTAATACTATGAATGTAGGTTATAAAATCATATCCTTATTCAACATTTTATAAATAACAGGTCCAGATTCATAGTACATGTAGAATGAATATATATAAATATAAATTAATTGATGTTCGTTAGTCTCGCTAAAATTCAAAAATGGCTTAGCTGGGTTGTGTAATGGTTTTGTTGTTTTATTCGCTGTAATACAGGGGTCGCGTAAAACATAAACAATATCGAATACCCATAAAAACAGTTAAAAATTTGAAGAATTCTAAATTGATAAGTTTGTCATCATATCGCCTCTTTGGATGTCGGTTGTGAGATATGAGATTCATCTAACCCCCCTGCTGTAGGTATTTTGTCTAACAGACGACAAAATTACAGCAAAAGTAAATTTTTTTAATTCATTTTAATTACAACATAATATTGAATAAAAAAGGATTCTATAATCAAATTTCAAACCTCATATGATACAGATTGATTAGGATTGATAATCGTTAGTAAAATAAATTGTAGGTGATACGAAGTTCCGCTCCATCTAGTTTAAAAAATATAATAAGTAGGTACATTATATATAACCAACGTACTGGTAGACATAAAAAAATATATAAGTACCTAGTCCTCCTGAGAACTTATTAACATACTAATAAACTAAAAGGGCATTATTGATATAATTATATAAGTTGTCGCCAAAGTCATAATTTTATGCACTAACCAGGCTTATAAGAAGGTATGTACGTTATGTATAAGCCGATTGCTTGTCTGTTTATTCACCCATCACGCAGAAACTACTGAACTGATGAAACTTTTTAATTTAAAAGCTTTGAAATAAAATTCTCGGCAATCAAAGATATATAGGTATCCTATAAAACTCTTTGGCTAGATTTTTTATTATTATTTTTTTTTTAATTTTTTTTTTTCTATTTCATACTTGTATTAAATTCTAGCCATTGTTAGTAAATATTATTATTTTAGCTACCTCACGAAAATCCACTACTACATTAAATAAAGAATTGGTTATAGGATCCTCAAGCTTTTTAAATATTACAAAACTATTGTAACAGAGCTGTATCGGTATATTTAAGATATTTTAGAAAAAATACTGTATTAGGCTATATAGGCCTGTCTGAATACAAAAAAAAAATATTTTAGATTTTTGTCTGTTTGTTCGTTCGCGCATCGCTCAAAAACTGCTGAACGGATTGTGATACAACTTTTTTTATTTTATATCCCTTGATTAGACTTCAAAACTGGTATACATTAATTATCCCGTTACTGTATCGGGAACCGGAGATATAATCTAAAAACTAGCTTTCGGCGGCAGCGGAGCCACAGGCAAATGCTAGTCTCCTATAAATACTGAATACGGAGAAATTGGTGCTAGTACCTACCTTTCCTTTTTGTTAAGGTGAAAAAAATGTACGTAACCGCACACCCCGTCGTTCAGGCAACGAACATGGTAGTAGTACCTCACCCACTAAATAAAACCAGCGTGTGTAGTCTCTCCGCCTGTATTGGTAGACCACTGTAACTGTGTGACTTTACTTCGGTGGCGTGTACTTACCTATCTGTTAAGATGTGGTAACATAATATGTTATAGGAATTTTACTTACCAAGTAAAAATTAAATTAAGGAGGAAATTAAGGAATTAGACTCTATTGCCAGTGCGATGGTATCACTTTTGCCTTTTTGCAGTGATAAGATGGGTATAGTATACTCCGTTGTGCCGTGTGGGGCCGGCTTTAGAATTGTCCCACCCATGAGAGTCGTAAGAGC
Source organism: Leucoma salicis (assembly GCA_948253155.1). Classification (NCBI taxonomy): domain Eukaryota; kingdom Metazoa; phylum Arthropoda; class Insecta; order Lepidoptera; family Erebidae; genus Leucoma; species Leucoma salicis. The sequence continues at coordinate 27,925,598 of OX411804.1, read as the reverse complement.
CGACTGAGGGAATACCGGAGGAGTGGGCAGCAGCACTCCCTCGAGTATTAACAACATCCACTGCGATGGCCAACCCGCCTGCCAAGCGTGGTGATTACGGCACTATTCCCCCATATGAGCGCACAGGACCGCTTGTTGTGGCGTTCTCTTGGGGAGGCCTATATCCAGCAGTGGACGTCAAAAGGCTGATGGATGGAGTATACTCCGTGGGTTCATATGTATTGAATGGAGTTATTATATTATGTTTTCTTCATAGGTATATAGCTGTACAAAGAAAATAATGAAATAAAACGAAAAAGCTCTGGTAATCCTAAACGCGCCGTTTTTGTCATCAAATTTTCTTGTAAAAAAAAAGTGTGGTAAAACATGCGACTGAGACTTACACAAATATTAAAAGTTAAAAAGGTAAAGAAAAAGTGCAAACAAAGTTATCCGTAAACCTACGCAGCCTTTGTAACGATTCCACAGCCTACTTTAAAGACAAAGAAAAAAAAAAGGCAACATATTTAATCCGAAAGCCACACTGTTGAAATTAATATTTATTTTCAACTAGTAAGCCGGCTCTAGCTTCGCCTTAGGAAATCTCTAGCATTTTTAAAGAATTACAAGCATGTAATAGATTGTTTTGATATATCTCTTACGATTTAGCCAGGACGTGCCACATACGTTTAAAACATAAATACTTATACTTTAATAAAAAAAAAAATAAAGAAATATTCAATAAAACCTTACTTGAAAAAAAACGGAGTGTGCTTTAGACCACAAGACTAAAGTAAAACTTTACAACAAATAGCTATATATATTATTAATAATGTTAATATCTATTAAGAATGAGAAAGAGAGAAAGAAAATGTGTGCTCGCACCTCTCTCTCTGGCCCCTACAGTAATATACGAAACGTAAATCTCTCTCTTTCTATCTCACTATCACACTTTTCGTCTCACTCACGTCATCCGATCACACTTTTCGTAACGCTCACGTCACGCATTCAGCAGCTTACTCCACAAGTCAAGCGTGCGTAAAGGAGTATATAGGTACTTCAAAAATATCTATATAGCAGCGAAAACTATTTCATCATCCGTTGCATGATTTAGGAGAAGTGAGCGGAGATACAAACAGACGTGCTAGTCCACGTCTGTTTGTCCGTTTTGCTCACGTGACAAACAAAAGCTCCAGCTTTGATATCTAGTCAATAGCTTAGTAATCAATTCTAGCCAATCGCTTAAAACAAAGTTTCCGTATTTTTTGTGTGATACCAATGCGAACAAAGCAACTAAAAAAAATAAAAAATAAATGTTTTGTGTTCAGTGACTCCTAAATAGCCGAATACACAATTTACAGACATAAAATTCAATTCAAAATTCAAATTCAAAATTCAAAATTAGAAGGTACCTACCTACCTACGGTAAGCTTGAGTTGAGACGGTACGCTCACAAAACACTTCGTTTTACTTTACAATACGGAATCCTAACAAACGGTTGATGTTCAGACCATTGGGATAGTAGAAAATAAAATAAACGGAATAGATTCCGGAAAAGTGGTTTTATTTCAAAGTGTGTTAATCTTACTTATCTCAAAGTATAAGAGTAAGTTATTCTAATACATGGCCCTACAACTAAGTTGATGGTTATCGCGCGACAACACGTCGCCAAAACAATTTTATATTTCTTTGATAACAAATTACTGTCGTAAGTCAATCACCTCAAATGGTTATCAATATCACATACTGAATAAACTTATTAAACGATAGTAAAATTAATAATATTTGTAATTGAAACAGCAGTTTCGACTTTTGATCCGTTGACTATTGGAATACGTTTATTTTTGCAGAAATATTAGAATGGAGTTTTTTTTAATACTATGAATGTAGGTTATAAAATCATATCCTTATTCAACATTTTATAAATAACAGGTCCAGATTCATAGTACATGTAGAATGAATATATATAAATATAAATTAATTGATGTTCGTTAGTCTCGCTAAAATTCAAAAATGGCTTAGCTGGGTTGTGTAATGGTTTTGTTGTTTTATTCGCTGTAATACAGGGGTCGCGTAAAACATAAACAATATCGAATACCCATAAAAACAGTTAAAAATTTGAAGAATTCTAAATTGATAAGTTTGTCATCATATCGCCTCTTTGGATGTCGGTTGTGAGATATGAGATTCATCTAACCCCCCTGCTGTAGGTATTTTGTCTAACAGACGACAAAATTACAGCAAAAGTAAATTTTTTTAATTCATTTTAATTACAACATAATATTGAATAAAAAAGGATTCTATAATCAAATTTCAAACCTCATATGATACAGATTGATTAGGATTGATAATCGTTAGTAAAATAAATTGTAGGTGATACGAAGTTCCGCTCCATCTAGTTTAAAAAATATAATAAGTAGGTACATTATATATAACCAACGTACTGGTAGACATAAAAAAATATATAAGTACCTAGTCCTCCTGAGAACTTATTAACATACTAATAAACTAAAAGGGCATTATTGATATAATTATATAAGTTGTCGCCAAAGTCATAATTTTATGCACTAACCAGGCTTATAAGAAGGTATGTACGTTATGTATAAGCCGATTGTAAATACACAATATTCATTTTAATGTGAATATTTTAATTTTTTTTTTTTTTATTAGAAATTAATTTATTGGGTAGTTAAGAGTGAAAAGTAGAAGTTTCTTAAAAAATAGCCTCTCTTTATGTTGTTTTCAGAATATTTTATATTAATCAAAAAAGACGTCAATCTTCATTTGTTTCTCCGGTTCGCCAATACATAGTTCTGAGATTGCTAAAGCACATACACTCTAGGTGGCCTTCTGTCATGGTGAATATCGGAGAATGGACGTGCACTGCGAGCCAACCATTAACTGATAATATTGATAATTATTGTCACAATATCAAAAAAAATCAAAAGATAAACTCCGCCGCGACAGTGCGCGCACTGCCGTGACCAGGATTCGAACCTGGGTTACTACGGCCACAACGTAGGGTCCTAACCACTAGACGATCACGGCTATCGGAGCTGATACAACGACAGTTCAATATTTGGTTCGCTTTGTAACACTATTAAACCACTAAAAAAGAAAGTTCTCTTTAAAGATTGATACAATTTATTGAACTGGATTTTTAACTTTGTCGCTTAATGTAAAACTGGAGCACTTTCGCCGCCAGTAATTGTACTATGTAATGCCTGATGTAATTACATTAGCAAATAATTAAGTACAAAGTTGTTCGTTTCGCAAATTAATGTTGTCTTGAAAGTTAGTAAAACGCGTGGAACATGACATGTTAAGTTTGGTAATAAGCCCTTAAAATTATAAGGGTGCTATAGCCCTTTGTTCAGGAATTTTGGTGTAATTATATGTTGTTTTGTGTTTCAATGTCGTTAGTTAGAGCAAATAAATGTATTCTACCGTTTTACCCGCCGAAATGTATGCTAATTGGTCTGCTGTACAACAAAAATGACATTTTGTAAACCTGTACTCGTATATTTAGTTTTCTACCTATAAGTAAACATAATATATTGATCAATTTAGACACCATTGATAGGTTATAGGATTGATATAAACATACCGCTGCTTGATTACTTCATAAGATACTTTATTTTCGTCAATTTTTGGGAACTAAGCATAATTTAATTATAAAGCTATAACAGAGCTAAAAAAACTAGTCTATTTAGGCATCCCTGAACATAAAATATTATTTTTTAGAATTTTTCTGTTTGTTTGTTTCCACATCAAATTAATGGACGCATTCCGAAAAAATTTTTTTGTTTGATAGCTCTTAATTAGATTTGGAGACAGGTATATGCCACTTTTATCCCACTACCTACTACAATATCGGAAACGTAAGGTAATATAACCAAAAACTGCTTAGTAGGTAACAAAATCCGCTAGTAACCATGAACGCTGTAAGCATAAAGTATTCGAAACGTTTTATAATAGAAAATCAAATAAATGCGATAGACTTCGTAACCGTAGTTTTATTTCATAAATCTAATAAACGTTTAATTTTATAAATACTCACGTTGTTATTGTAAAATGAGTAACTGTTTACTAATTACTAATTATAACTATGAGCACCAGACCAATGCAAAGGGGTGTGATGTCAATAACCCGAGCAAATAGATCACCAAGTTTATTTAATGACTAGCATTTACCTGCTACCTAGTTAAAGTTTTGTCAAAATCCGTTCAGTAGTTTTTGCGTGATATGCAAACAAAATAATCTCAAAAATTGTTTTGTGTTCAAGGATGCCTAAATAACCTAATACAGTATTTTTTTCTCAAATATCTTAAACTAGATACTAGAGGCTTGTGAAGTCTACTAACCCGCATTGGGCCAGCGTGGTGGACTGTGGCCTAACCCTTCTCACTATGAGAGGGACCCGTGCCCAATGGTGAGACAAAAAAAGGATTGAACGGAAAAAAAGATAAAACTTGAATTAAACACAAAGTGAAAAATGTGAAATCGAAAATATCGAAAATAACAGTCAGGAGCAGGATTTGAACCTGCATCTCCTGGATACCGTCCAGATGCTTTTACCAATTCAGCCATCCTGACAATTGCTCCCGACTGCTAATTTCGATAACACATCACACCTAACGTCTTTGGGTGACGCCTGCGCCATCCATCGGATGCATTTTCATACATTATACCGACCAGGTAAACTTAATTTTACAATTAAGATTTTTACCTAATAATGACGCAAACCCTATAAATGTATAGTGCTAAGCATGTCAAATGCTAAAAATATATATAAAAATATCTAAATATAAAACTTGAATTTAGAGCGACGTAAAAATACTTTTTAAACTATACCAATCTCTATTTCATTTCGGTTCTCCGGTGTCTATCTATCTGTAATCATTTGTTAATTCTAGCAATATAGTAAACATACTATATTTAAATATCTATTATATTATTTCTTGTGTCCGTGGGTTAGTAATTGAACTCCTCCTAAACGCCTGGACCGATTTTTATGATTTTTTTTGTGTATGTTTGAGTAAGTACCGGGATGGTTTAGATTCACATTTGGACCCAGTAGGTGGCGCCAGGATAGATTTCAGGATTTTTTCTTCAATGTATTTGTGTATGTTTGAGTAAGCACCGGGATGGTTTAGATTCACATTTGGACCCGGTGGTGCCAGGATAGAAGAATTTAAGGATTTTTCTTCAATTTATTCTATATAAAAAATAAATAATCCTTAGTAGCTAAAATAAATGACTCCATCCAAACGAAACGCCAATGTTCGGACAGGACAACGTCAGGTCCGCTAGTTTTTATATACATTTTTTTAGCATTTGACATGCTTAGCCATAAAAATCAACACAAAGTGTGAAAATGTGTAATCGAAAATAACAGTCACGAGCAGGATTAGAACCTGCATCTCCGACAGATGGGGCAAACATCACCTAAGATGTTAAGAATGAATGTGTTATCGAAATTCGCAGTCCCGAGCAATTGTCACGATTGCTGAATTGGCAAAGCACCTGGGACCGTATTCCAGGTTATTTTCATTCTCACATTTTCCTACTTTGTGTTGAAATATTTGTATACTATTCACGCTAAGTAATTACAATTACAACAAACATATGGACCCAAATTAATCCAAAATACGTTTGTATTCAACCCACTTTAAATACGGAATGTTCAGATTTTGCCAGACAAATTTACATTACTAGATGTTGTATTATCTGAAAATTAATGTCTATTGCTTTTATGACCGTGCCAAATGGCCAATATTTGAATATAATTATAGAGCGCCAGCCAATATCACTTCAATATTTACGAATGATGCCTTAACGTAAAGCAACCCTCTCGCACATCACCCTGTTGATGGGTCAATATAGTATATTCATATTTTTGTTGAGGAAGCGATAGATGTATGCAAGAATAGAGCCTTTTGGCACTCTGTTCTCTTTGTCTACCCCGCAAGGGAGATGGCGTAATGATAAGTAAGTATATTTATGTTTTAAATATCACAAAATTTATATTTCATTCAAATATCACAATATTAATGTTTCATTTCGTAATACAAATTTATTATAGCCATGACATCGAGTATGTACATATTTTTCTTTTTCGTCCTCTATTTCTGACAATGCAAAGGCAGGCCAAGATCCTCACGTCTCCAATTTATATAATTCAAATAGGTTAAACAAAATGTATCCACAGAGTACATTTGAGTAGCCCTTTTCTAGCCCAATAAGGGTGATCGCTCACCACAATATATTGCGTTCTTACCGCAACCCTATTAACGAAGGTCTCTACTGCCACTGAGACTTACCTGAAAACATATTTACGAAATGTTTGTTCTTAATAGGTTGTCGGTGTATAATTGCTAATTTTAATAGTGATATATATTTGACATCTATAAGCTATTTGATCTTCAACTGTCTACAGGTAAAATGATTATTTAAGGTTACTTGCCGAACTGAATCAACCTATATACTATATTTATAATGTGATGCGAAGTCCCCTGAAAACCATTTTAATTATATAATATAAAAAAATATAATCACATATATATCGTAAACGGAACCTCATAATCAGCAGTCGCCGACACTACCGCTGCACCACCGATGCAGTTAATAATATTTAATTTGGTTAAATATTATACAGGGTAATTTTATAACCAGTGCGCAAATTTTGAGAAAATAAACTTAAGCAAATTTTAATAAACACGTGGCTTTTTTAGTTTGATATGTACTAAGGTACTAAAAAATAAAGCTATCGCTAACGAAAAGTGTTTACTTTTGATACAAATTTATTTTTATGGTCACACGACCTACGTCGGCGCTCGTTCAATGCACCGACGCGTAGGTATTATATTACATGCAGGTTACTGACCGCTAATTTTATCAGGTTCGAACTAAGTTTAGGTCGTGACCTGAAGTTATTTGTAAGAGTAGTTCCAATTTTTTCTTCACGCTTTCATGGGGTTAGGACCATCAAAATGCAGAAAATAAAGTTTCAAGCTGCTCGTAAGATTGGTGTCCATATGTTACTGATTTCAAGTCGGATACAAAAAATTAAAAAAACGGATTTAACAATTAATGGAAACGTGTTGTATTAGATATAGAACCACCAAAAAAATTTGCGCACTGGTTAAAAAATTACCCTGTATAGATATTTTACCACATTCATAATGTACATGGCATTAAAATAGATTATATATGAAAGTGGAAAAGAGAGCTTTACTGCGAGGGATTCGAAACTGAATCCTTCTTTATGCGGAGAGCGCTCAGAACCACCGGACTAAAGCAGATACCTACTGGTAACTCGTCTAGGTATCTATTAACACTTGTATATGCATACATTTTGTTGCGATATAATAAGGTTAATATATTACATACTGTTATTCATACTAAATGATGGTGAAATTTTTTGATGTACTGTTATTTGTATTTTTGTTTTTGTTGCTGTTCGAAACCTATTTGAAGCAAATCTCTTTTTTTGCACTTCCACAAAAAAATGTTCTAAACTAATTAAGTAACTGAGGATGTGAAATTCTAAAAATACATATGGTTATCAGAATCAATAGCAAAAAACCTAAAAACATTCTAAACAACTTGCTTTACGCATAAGCATTTATTTGAAGCATATAAAATATTTGCCTATTTACTAGAATAAATTATTTTGAGAATAGAAAAAGGTTACTATGAAAGTAAAACTCAAAATGTGTACCCCCCCGGTTGAATTTTATTAATATAATGATTAAGTTAATAAATCTGAATAATACACAACATTTTTCATGATAAGTACCGACCATAAACCTCATTAAACTTAAACTGCAAAACAACACGATTTGAATCATACACATAGATTATACGCCAAAGTTTATGAAACTATATATATAACTCCTTGGAAGGAACGAGCCTTAACCCGCATGAAGTGAAGAATATCCGAGTAGCCCTGGTCTATGACGTCATACTGTGAATCGAAATATAGCCGTGACATCAACCTTTCTCACTAGGGTTGCCGATTTTCACTTAAATATTCTTTTTATATTTGGAACCTATACCTACATTAGTTAGTGAAAAGCTTTTTACGACCAAGTATTGAACAACACAGTATCGAAAGGCCGAGCGACGATTTGTTTAAAGCCGTGGGCTAGTTAGCAACAGCAAATGTCTTAAGTGTAGGTATATCTAATGTTTAGTGACCTGAAAGTATACAACCACCTCTTATTTGATTACTCTACTAGTTGATCTATAACTATTCTAAGAACAGACAATTTCCTTTCAGTGGTCAATTTCCGCTGCCAGCGAGCTTTCTCATTCATCTCGAGACAAAATACAGATAATATGACAGCCCTATTCTAGTCTCCGTCTCGCTGCAGAAATTGTATTACGCCATGAAAGAAACTTGTTTTACCCTAAAATTCTTATATTTTCCTACGTCGGTAGTAGGTAATAGTTTTATGGGCAATTATTGAAAAACTTTATAGTCTTCATTGATAGGTTATATAGTTATTGTAAGTATAGATACCGATTTCCCATACAAAGTATTCACGGTCGATTCCCACACAGAAAAAATACTCTGTGTGATCCATTATCAGTTGTTTTGAGTCTGGATGGTGTATTCATAAATTTTATGTTTGTAAAGTCCTTCAATACACGGATAGATATCGGAACTGCCTCGATTGCCTAGCGACTGTAGACCATGAAGTCTCATGTTAGATTCTCGGGACGGGTAAACAAAAAATTATTAGATTTTGCCGTCAAGAAATTTTCAATAGCAACCCGGAGTTAGTATGCTGGTGGTGTTTAACGCCCGTGCCTCAAAAAGTACTTAAAACCGTTAGCCTTACACCTAATCTATTTGGTTGTGTCGGAATGCTGTCCTATCGGACTAGTACTACTCGGAGAGTAGGGCAGGGGGGTTAGGCAGAATGTCATATTTCACGTGTCGACCGTATCGAGATCACTGTGATTGGTCGAGAAACCGACACATGATGTCACAATAATCCGTTGACCAATCACGGTAATCTGTCAACCAATCACAGTGATCTCGATACGGTTGACACGTGACATATGACATTCTGCCTAACCCCCCTGCATAGAATGCACATGTATTCGTGCACACGCTTGTGCACTATAATATCTCCTATTACGTACATGGCTAGTGTCTGTTGACACTGGCCGCCGATGGCTGCAATTACGGTTTTTTTTTACTATATCGGAATGGTGACTGCGGGTCTTGCACCTGGTATAATTAATTATGCATTTAAGTGCTTACCTTCGTCCTCGATTTCTCTTCGTCCGAAATAGCAGAATAACTATTAAAAAAAAATTACTAAATAAAAATATTTAAAGATTTTCATACATTTTATACAGAAACGGTTTGACTGATTTCGATGTTTATGAATTTAGCTAATAAGTTATAACTTAATTTCATGATTCTGAGGCGGAACGAAGCTCGCCGGGCCAGCTTGTATTCAATAACAAAACAGAAAATTTCGTAAACAGATCATAAAACTTCATAAAAAGAACTCATTAACAACACTCAGAGATACTTATCGTTATCTCATAAGATCGTTTCGATCATTCAACAAATTAACAACTTCAAATTGAAAACTTTTGATTGATATTGCTTTAATGCTTCGATGGGAATCAATGAAAGCTCAAATATTCATTGAGGAGAGACTGAACTCCGTCAAATATTAAATTAAATATTTAGAACTAAAGGTCTAAGGATGTTTGAAATTTTGATATCCTTATTAATAATAAGGATATCAGAATATTATTAGTAAGTTATTAATATTGTAAAATATGTTTATTTTTAAAATATAATATTCCATTCTGTGTTATCTCTTTGCCATGCCATATTTCGGTTACAAATTATTATCTCACAGCCGACTTAGTGAATTTCATTCCGAAATAGCGCTTTAAAAGAAAAGGTCAGTAAATATATACGTTAGTTCTGTTTGCATTAAAGGTATCTAAATATATAAGTTAAATTCATTTGCAGGTCTCATATATAGTCCATTTTCACACTCTAAAACTTATGTTTATTCTAATTTTAAACACACATAGCATCATGCCTGTATGCCCCGAAGGGGTAGGCAGAGGTGTATTACACACCCACGACTCGCCAGCTATGTTTAAGTCCCACGTAATTGGGGGCGAGCCTATTGACGTCTACCGGGTACATTTCCAAACTCCGGGCTGCTACTGAGAATGTTTCTTTTTAGGAAAAAGCTTAATAACATTGCCCGACCCGGGGATCGAACCTGAGACCTCATGATTAGCAGTCGCATACACTACCGCTACACCACCGAGGCAGTTATTATGAAAGAAAATTTTATTATCGTTTTGTGTTCAGGCACGCCTATACAGCCCAATACAGTATTTTTTTCTCAAATATCTTAAATGTGCAGACACAACTCTGTTACAGCTTTATAATAGTACTAGCTTTTGCCCGCGAATCCAAAAGCTAGATTTTGGGTTATATTTCAGGTCCCCGATACAATAGCGGGATAAAATGTAAACCAGTTCTTAAGTCTAATCGAGAGCTATCAAATAAAAATCAGTCATGAGGACTGCCGACCGAAGTGAAAACTTAAAACTATAAACAAACAGTTGTTATTTTTGAATAACCAAATTAATTGCTTGATCACATATTAAAATTTTAAATTTGATTTAAAATTTTAATTTGAGACAATAAACATAAAAATATTATTTAAATTATTCATTTCTTCATTCACACCTTGCCCAGCGCAATAATTTATACTAATAGGAACAGATAATTATAGCGTCATCGTTAAAACATCACGTGGCCAAAGCGTTCGGTGACGATGACGCGAGTTCCATGATTTTTGTTCATCTAAAAAATGCTCAATGCGCCTAAAGAAGTTTACACTTCAAAAATTTGCATCAAAATCCGTCCAGTAGCTTTTGCGTGATGCGCGAACAAACAAACCGACAAAAAATCTAAAAAAAAATCGTTTTGTGTTTAGACAGGTCTATTTAGCCAAAGTATTTTTTTCTCAAATATCTTAAATGTAACACAACTCTGTTACAGCTTTATAATAAATAGTATAGATAGATGTAAATGTCCCACATAGTTGTCTAAATATATGTATAAATGTGTCTGAATCACAGATTCTCACTGCATTGCTAACTTAAAATGCATTGCCTCTTAAATATTTATAGATGTGATTTGGAGACTAACGCAATTTTGTATGTAAGGTTATTTGCTACAAATTTAAATATCTGGTATAAAACATCACAATCCAAAATACCAGTTCGAATCCTGTTCAAGGTAAATCTCTCTTATTCTATTTCTACAAATAATACAAATCACAAAGTTGAGAGAAGTTTGTCTATACTTTTGGTAGGTACTCTCTTTGTTTAACTTTTAATTCATCTGCGTAAATATACGGCTTGGCTTCACCCCTGGTTTAGTTAATCATTATTATGTTTTTTTATTTTATTAATAACTAGCCTTTGCCCGCGGCTTCACCGCAGCCAAAAGCTAGTTTTTAGGCTATATCTCAGGTTCCCGATATAGTAGCGGGATAAAATGTTTACCAGTTGTTAAGTCTAATCTCGAGCTACCAAATAAAAAAGTTAAATCAAAATCAGTTCAGTAGTTTTCGCGTGATGCGCGAAAATACCAACAGATAAACAGACAAACAGTCAAAAATTATACATTTTATCCCGCTACTATATCGGGAACCTGAGATATAACCGAAAAACTAGCTTTTGGCTGCTGCTGTAAACAAAGGTTAGTGTTATATACAATGGAAAACTACTTGATCTAAGTGATTCTGGTGAAGCTGAAGCGTCAATTAAGTATGCAGGGGCAGACGTAACAAAAACCATTCCTATATCTGATTGACCTGAGTGCTTGACAAGTGTTATTATTGAAAGAGTTGTATAGTCACAACAGCAGGCTTACCACGAACTCTTATTGCGATCTAGTTTAGGACCCAAACTGAACTGAATCGCAATTTCGTACCATGACGTGTCAAATACGCAATCTTTTGTTTTTTGCCGAATCAGCACATAATCTGAATCGCAAACGTGACATCTTTGTATTAAAATTCGTACCATGAACTTACTTGACAACCTAAACAAGATCGTTTAATTAGACATCATGGTACGAAATACAACAACACACCTATTTTGAATTGCGTCGGAATTGAATCGCTAGCTAAGAGGTCATGGTAGGCCTGCAGAACTTTGTAGTGTCAAATATAAGGTCAACACAAGCCGTGAGAGTCTTGAATAAGAGTCTGACATCAGATCATGTTCTGACATTGCCATCATAACTTCATTAAAACTGGTGATCCGTTAAAACTGAACAGCCAACTCCAATAAACGTTTGGTAAGGTAGAGGATAGATAATAGCAGTGATATCATAGGGATAAAATCAAGGACTGTAAACACAGTGGTATCGAGCTCGATCCGTAGTCCAAAGTCCAGACTTTTGGTTTTTTTTTTAATTTATATTTGTTTACAATTTATCACTGCTCGGTGAAGAAAAACATCGTGAGGAAAGAGATTTTCTCGACGGCTTGTGCAGTCTGCCAACCCACACTGAGCCAGCGTAGTGGACTACGGCATAATCCCTCTCATTATTAGAGGAGACCCATGCGCAATAGTGGGACAGAACAAGGATGGAAAAAAAAGTTAGGATAAGATCTATATATTGTATTTCCTAAGTCGTTTAAGTCTCTTTCGTAACCCACAGAATAGAGTGGGTTGGTGACTGTTAGTCTATTAGCACAGTGAATGGCTCTAAGAAATGTATTTATTGTTGCAGCAGTAAAGGATGCGGCGTGATGTATAGTAACGAGACGGCAGCGGCGGCGGGTCCGGATGGTGGGGACGATACATACGCGCAGGCTTTCGCGGCGTTATTAGCGCTGTATGTCCTCGTCTCCCTCATAGGAATCATTGGTGAGTATACTTTGAGTTCTAAGCCTCCGTGTTATTGACTGAAATAACGGTCCATCAGATAGTGAATGGTGATCGCCACTTTTGAATTTCACAATACTAGCCCGGTAACCGGTAGCAACACCAGAGGCGTCACTCACGCGTCGCTATCTCCAAGGAAAGAGATAGGAGGTGGATAGGATAGATAATAAGCAGAGGAGAGGTAGGATACTAAGGAGAGGATAGGAAGGATAATAAGGAGAGGATAAGGAGGGGATTTGGGCCTCCGGCGCTCGCACTTACCATGCGAAACACAACGGTAAGATTTACTACCGTTGTTAACGCTGGTGTTTTTGTGTGTTTTTCGATCGAGCCGGCCCATTCATGCTGGGATAAGCAAGGTTCTACCACTAGAACCTTAAAAATAAGTAGGAATGTTTTTCATTATATATTTTCTTGTTTGTATTTATATCCATTTCTCCGTGATTTCTGGGCAGATTTACCTAATTTTGATTTGATAATTATATCCAAAATGTATATATACATGTATAATCTATTTATTATTATAAAGCTGTAACAAAGCTGTGTCTGTAGATTTAAGATATTTGAGAAAAAAATTATGTATTAGACTACATAGACGAGTCTGAACACATTTTTTTTTGTCAGTTTTTTGTTGGTTCGCGCATTACGTATAAATTGCTGAACTGATTTAGATGTAACATTTTTTATTTGATAGCTATTGATTAGGCTTAGTAACTAGTATACATTTCATTCCGCTACTACTCGTATATCGGAAACCTGCATTATTTCGGCTGCGGCGAAGCCGCGGGTGAAGGCTAGTGCACCATATAAACATGATGATCTGTCTGAGGATTAATAATGTTTAGAATATATGTTAAATTACTCTCTATGTCTAAAACATTGTAGAGATTTTACGCATATTATAATTATAAAAGGAAAAGAATATGGTATATTTTGTCCGTGTGGTAACGGACTAAGAATACAAGTGTCACCCAGTTAGCCCACCAGACATAACACCCGTCTGGTCGGAGGATCCTCCCTTTTCAATGGGGGATGAGGAACTTTACACCCTGTTCCTCTCACCCCTCACACTCTACTCCCAAACTTTTAGGTTCAGCAGTGAGAGTACCCTCACTCACTGTCCTATCCCCCCTATTTCGTCTTAGCGTATCCTGCCTGGAAATTCAATCTCCGTATACAATGTTCTATGTAATATAGACAAAATTTACTTGTCTCATATTTAAGGCGAAATCAACCATTTTATTGGTGTGGACTATTCATAAAATTTCTATAATTTTAATAGCCTACTGGGCTATAGCCCTCGAACTAGCTACTGATAGATGAAATTTTTGCCAACATATCTGTAAAACAGATCCACCTAAAAGGAAGCCCTTAGAATAATGGATAAAATCCTGCATTTTAGAGAACTATACAAACATTGACGGGCCTCGTGGCGTAGTCGGTAGTGTAACTAGCTTCCGCGCACGAGGTCGTGGGTTCGATTCCCACTCAGGATAATTATTTGTATGATGAACACAGATATTTGTACTGCGTCTGGGTGTTTTCTATCTATTATATGTATGTATTTACAAAAAAAAAGTAGTATATGTATTATATCCGTAATCTGGTACTCATAGCACAAGCATTAAGCTTAGTTTGGGACCAGAGGACGTTGTGTGAAAAATGTCCGTGAATATTTATTAGAATTCTCTTTATTTCACAAGACGACTTTAAAAAATTTCTTCTTATGATAAATGGCAATACAGCTCTAACAGATAATGCAAATTAGTTTCGTTCATAAGTGACTTGGAACAGCAGCGCGTCTATAGCGCTATGATTTTATGCAATTTTAGAGTTGTTAGAATACGACTGACCTATTCAAACATGCTCTTTATACTGTTATACACTTTCTTTACGTAATACGAAGTCTAATATTTACGAATTTCCCTATTCATCGCTAATATCACCCAATTTGTAGTAATTTTCCTAGAATAACCTTTAAGGAATTCAGCCATCCATGAATTTTCTTAAGTAACTACTCTCTGGATTTCCAAGTCCTTTTCATAAGCTTAATATATGATTCTAAAAGGCATTCGTAGATACCTTGCATTCAAAATTTTCTTACAGTACTTTAGCATAGTGTAATTTCTTTCCTAGCTCTTGTTTGCAAGGAATTATATAAGCTATTACTATTTATTTTTTATTTACTTAATATATGTCCCATTATAATACTGATTTTTAGTTATGACAGACCAAGCATAAAAATGACATCTAAATATTTTTTAGTTTAGTTAAGAAAGCATTTCAAAATATTTTGATATTTCTTATATTTTTTTAGTATTTGACATGCTTAGCTATATAAATTAACACAAAGTGTGATAATGTGAAATCGAAAATAATAGTCACGAGCAGGATTTGACCCTGCATCTCCTGGATACCGTCCATTGAATGAATTGGCATAGCATCTGGATCTTTGTGTTAATGTAAACATTTAAAAAATTCAGTCTTTTTCCCAATAATTCATCTTACTAACATTTTCTTAGGAAATGTGAGTCTAATGGCTGCGTTGGCATCAGGAGGTGCCTCTAGGCTGCGCACGCCTCAAATGCTGAGTGCGTGCGCAGCAGATTTCCTTGTCTGTGCAGCCAGCGCGCCTCTCGCTGCTTCACGTGTCGCCAGGGTCGACGAGCTTCCCTGCCATGTCACTTATTATATAGAGGTCAGTAACTTACCACTCATAAATTGTATTGCGGTGTTAGGTACTAGCCATTTCCATAATTTGAGGAAATTTAGTCAATAACGTACTGTTATATGGATTCGGCCGAAGGCCTTTTTAAAAAACAGAATTAAAAAATGAAATTATTTATTAGATGAATTACAATAAAACTGGGCTTGATTTGGGGCAAGTGTCACGCGCGCGGATGATGGATACGAACTGAACTGCTCTATATGGATAATTATAAAGAAAGCTCAAAAGTGCTGACTAGGTGAACTAGAATAGGGTTCCTTAGTACTTTTATATACGAGGACCATTTATAACAGCCCCGGGGCCAAGAGTAAACTTACCCCAAAAGGGTTAAGTTTATGAAAAAGATGTACGGAGTTTAGGTAATGGTATACTGGGTGAATCGGCGGTGACTTCTGAATTTTCTTCGACTTTATTTATATTTAATTTAGTTTTAGATTTTAAAAGACGGTGACACGTGCCCGATTTTACAATTTTATAAAATACAACTAAAATGAAGATTATAATTACAATAGAAATGATAATGGTTGTATAGGAATAATATTCACCGTATAGGACAATGTGCGGCTTTTCATTAATTGTATCTAGACTTTTTATAATGTTACTTATCTCTGTATGTTGTTGTGAAGTGATAGAGTCAAGGTTAATATTAGACAAATTCAAGAAAGGCAATTTGGTCTTATGTAAAGTTATAGAATTACAGCAAGAGTCGTTTATAAGATTGAAATTAATTTGAATTGGTTGAAATTTAATTATTTTTGAATATTTTGGTATTAACCTCGAGTCTTTGTAAAATGCTATACAATGTATGGGGAGGTTTAAGATGCCTGTACCTGCTATTGTTATTTCTGTACTAGTTGAATCTTGACAATCTATGGAGAGCTTATAAGGGTCGGTAATCACAAATATCCACCTATTGTTGGACAGTGGTTGCCAAATGTCTAGATGACCTCCGAGAAATTTAGTTTTACAAATATCGGGTACAGAATTTAAAGCTCTTGAAATGATTTCCGATTCGCAGATCGGGGTTGTAGAACTTGAATAGGCATCTAAATTTTCACAAATGTAATTTAAATTATATATTACCTTACAAGTAATTAGACTATTCAACTTACAATAATGGTTTCTATTTCTAGTGATGGCGATGTATTTAGTAGATGGAATAATTGTACTATATGTATTGTTAGTAATGGCTACAGGGTAAGGGATGCTATGATACAAGTGATATTTTTTTGAATCGACAAGTGGTATTTTTAGAACAAATACAATTTTATTGTTATCATAATAGGTAGCGATTTCAGACACATTCATTAGCGTATAAATACTATCTAGTGATAAACTTATGGGGAATTGGTGATAATCAGCCAAAAATCGGTAATTGTCGACAAGTTCGGTAAACAATTGTTTCGGTGTTATTATAGACGGATATAAAATATTTGATTTGCTGAACATAATTGCATTAATAATATCTTCTAACTTAAATGATAGTGTTAGCAAACTGCTCTCTAAGACATTTAATATTTCATTTAGTTTTGACCTTTGTAATAGACTGTCTGAAAGTAATGTCGAATTTTGTTGTGCAATCATTAGAGTATCAATTGCACTATTTAGCTGTTGTTCATTGATACTAATTTTATTTAGGGTGTCCCTAAAAGACGAAATGGTTGAAGTAGTGACAAGAATATTTTGTTTGAGTAATTTAGATAATTTAGTTTGGTCGTTTTCTATAACTTGAATGGCATTACTGTAGCGAATAGCGTCATCTTCATCCATTGTACCAAACAGATGCTTAGACAAGGTACCAACACCGTTAAACCAGGCCGACCTTTTAGATCTAATTTCAATTAAGTGTGATATTGATTCAAAGTCGCGAATTATGTCATTATATCTTATTGATAACGGTTGATGTAAGTTTAAACATTCAACATCAGTGTAGAGAGCATTTTGCCTACATAGAAATTTCGAGCTGCCTATCACACCGTTCAGGTTTATAATGTGTGGTTGTATGTACGAAATATCTACGGGGATTATTACGCTAAGATGTCCGTCTACTATTTTGAGTGACCCGATGGGGTCAAAATGTATACCAGATGTATTCATTGAGGGTTCAATGAATGTTTCGTGTGCAGAAGACAAGGAACTGCAAAGGAATAATATCTAATAACTAATTTTTATATAATTATCTTAAACTAATTATAAAACATGTATATGCTAACTAACAGTAGTTATCTATAAATATTTATTTAATTTATGTGCTCGTTTCCTTTTTAATTTTATTTAATATAATAGTGTAAATATATGATTAAAATTTAATTGTATATATCTTTAAAATTAGTTTGTATATATGATTAAAATTAGATTGTATATATGATTAAAATTTGATTGTATATATGATTAAAATTAAATTGTATATTATGATTAAAATTTAATTGTATATATCTTTAAAATTAGATTGTATATATGATTAAAATTAAATTGTAATAAACTAGGCGTTGTAACGACGAGCTAATTTTATTTCGTCAAAATGATGAATTACGTGGCGTCTATTTATCAGTAAGGTTAGACTATTCCTACCATTTAATTTGATTACTTTATAAGGGCCTTTCCAGATGGGTGAAAGAGCCTTACGCATTCTGAGATGGTTTTTTAAGTAGACATAGTCGCCAGCATGATAACTTATTGGGCGAGTATGGAGGTCGTAGTGAGCCTTGGAAGACTCTTTAGATTTTTGTATGCGTTTAATAGCATGGTCTCTAGTGACTTTTAGGCGATGTTGTAACATTCTAATGTAGTCAGGGTAAGTTGCATTTGAAGCTGGTTCATAAATAGAATTTGGCAGGATAGGTTTGTGACCGAAAATCAACTCATATGGGGTATAGTTAGTTGTAGAATGGATTGCTGTGTTATATGCCAACATAGCCGTATACACGTATCGTGGCCAGTTGTCTTGGTTTTCGGATACGTATGATTTTAAATACTCTTTTAGAGTGGAGTGGCTCCTTTCTAATGCACCTTGTGTTTGTGGGTGATAAGGAGAGGACCACAGCTGCTTGATTTTTAAAAACTTACATGTTTCTTTAAACATTTCTGAAGTAAAATTCGCACCCTGATCAGTAAGGATTGTTTTAGGAATGCCAAACAAGGAAATGAAATGGATAAGGCAGTCGCTGGTTTCTTCAGCGGTAGTACTGCGGATGGGATATGCTACTGAGTATTTAGTGAGATCGTCTTGGAGAGTGAGGATGTATTTAACTTTGGCTGTACCGGATTCGGGCAGAGGACCAACTATATCAAGGGACAATCTTTCAAAGGGAGCTGTCGAGGTTGTTGTTATTTGCATTGGAGCACGATTAATCTTCCTAAGTGCTTTATTTGTTTGGCATTGATTACAGTTTTTAACATAGTTTTCTATTTCGTTACGCATGTTTTTCCAATAGTACTGCTCGCGGATTTTATTGTACATTCTACTAGAACCGAGATGTCCAGCGACAGGTATGTCGTGATTTTCGCGCAGAATTTTTTGGACCTCGGTAGGACTAGGGTAGTATATTTTATTACGATAAATATTTATTTGGATATTGGTATTATGGAATAGATGTGCAAGCATGTTGTAAATTTTTATGTATGTATGTTTATCGAATGGGTTCTTAAAATCGGTGATACTTATTTGATCAATATTATTAGTTTCAACAATGAGATGATTACGAAGATTTTTTAACGATTCAAAGATTTCGTTATAAGTACAGGTATCGAAATGGTGTACTTTAGTAAATAAAAAGTAATAGCTTTTATCGTTAAGTGGAAGAGTTTTATACCAGAGTAAAGTTTTTTCTGAGTTTATGAATGATTCGGAGTCTGACGAGTTTGATAGAACTTCTAGAACGTAAGGGATTGATTCGTCGAGATCGAGAGATGTAGGTATAACTATGATTTTACTTTGACTTTTTAACAAACTATCATTGTGTTCAATTATAGCAGTATTGTAACGTGTAGTCAAGGGGATTTTTAAGAATTTCGTGTAAGTATCATCAAAGTCGGGTAAGACATGGCTTGGGGAATTTATTTCAGGGTTTGGATAGCGCAAAACTGGAGTTTCTTTACTTGTTGAAGGTTCAGGTTCAATTTGATTTTCAGGGTTAAGATTAACATTTTCAGGTACAAGTTCCGGATCAGGTGTAGCATCAGGTAAGTTTACTGGACTCGGAGGATTCAAGGGACTGAAGTCAGTAGCTTCGGCATCGAATGGACTTATATCTAATGGGCCTAAGTCTATTAGTTCAGAGTCAGGTAAGATTTCAGGATACACGGGATTAACAGGATAGCGAGAAAGAGCGTCAGCAGCTGAGTTAAGTTTCCCTTTTCTATATATTATTTCGTATTCAAACTCCTGGAGTTGAAGGCGCCAACGTTGTAGTTTACTGCTTGGATCAGTATGGTTAAATAGCCACTTTAAAGGACGATGATCTGTTACAATAGTAAATTTGCGGCCAAACAGATATGGTCTAAAGGTTTTACAACCCCAAACTATAGCTAACAACTCTTTTTCAGTTGTGCTATAATTAGTTTCGCATTTGTTTAGCGTTCTGGAAGCATAGGAAACGGGATGATCTTTGCCTATTGGACCTTGAGAAAGAATAGCGGATACTGCGTAGTTTGAGGCATCGCAGGTAAGGTTAAAAGGTTTTGTAAAATCTGGGTAGATAAGGACTGGAGCAGTGATTAGTTTGCTTTTTAGGTTTTCAAACGCGAGTTGCTGCTCGTTAGACCAATTGAAGGGGATATCTTTTTTCAGTAAGTTTGTGAGTGGTTTAGATAGTTTAGAAAATTCGGAAATGAAACGTCTGTAGTAGGATATCAGGCCTAAAAATGACTTAATATCTTTAGGGCATTTTGGTACAGGAAATTCTTGGACGGATTTAATTTTGTTTGGATCAGGTTTAAGACCGTTTTCGGTAATGATGTGCCCTAAGTAACCAACCTCCTTTCTTAGAAACTCACATTTGTCTGGTTGTAGTTTTAGATTGAAACAGCGGAGTTTTTGGAATACAGCCGTTAGATTTTGGATATGAGACGCCAAATCGAAGGAGTAGATAACGATATCGTCTAGATATACGAAGCATCTTTCCCCTTGAAGACCAGTGAGAACATTGTTCATAAGACGTTGAAAAGTGGAAGGTGCGTTTTTTAAACCGAATGGCATTCGGGTAAATTCAAAGTGACCCTGGGGTACACTAAAGGCTGTTTTGCAAGCATCGTTGGGGGCCATTTTTATCTGATGGAACCCGGAAGCGAGATCGAGAGTTGAGAAATACTTAGAGTTACCTAGCTGATCCAGAATTTCGACTATGTTAGGAATAGGGTAAGTTTCACCGATGGTATTGTCATTCAATTTTCTGTAATCTATTACGATGCGCCATTTCTTTTGGCCAGAGGCATCGATTTTCTTCGGAACTATCCATATTGGAGAAGACCAGGGAGATAAGGAAGGCTGGATAATCTTTTGATCGAGCATTTTTTTAATTTGTGTATTTACTTCTTGCTTATGTATCTCAGGGAATCTGTAGGATTTGACATTAATGGGTTGATCAGAAGACGTTCGGATTTCATGTTGGATAGCATCGGTTGAGGTAAGTAAGTCTTCAGGTAGGTGAAATATATCAGAGTATTTAGAACATATGTCATAAAGGGATTCTGTTTCTTCGGAATTCAAATGTGAAACGCGGAGTAGTTTAAGAACTTCATTAGTTCTTTCTAAACATGACTTATTAGTGCCACATGGCTGGCAAGATTCGTAATCGACTGGATACAAGGTAAGTCGAAGGTTGGAATTTATGATAGCGGGTTTTTCAGAAGTATTTAAGACAGTAAGATTCACGCGATTATTATTTTTTACTTTTACTAAGCAATTAGCGATGTATAGTGTATCACTAACGTGCTGATCAAGAATGAGACCTTCTCTTAGCTCAGGATTTGTGACTGAGCATTCTACGGTTACTTCGGATCGAGGAGGAATTTGGTAAGTAGGATCAGTGAAATTAAGTTTAATTTTATTCTTTTCTAGGTAAAGAATTTGGCGATTGTAGTCGATAGAGCACTGGAAGCGGGTAAGTAAATCTGTGCCTATTATTCCATCATAAGGTAAGTCTATCTTGTCTACTATGTGAAAGGTGAAAGGAATTGCTTCTTTACCAAATATAAGTTTAATGTCGAAATTACCAAGAGTGGGTACAGGGTCTTCAGTACTATCTATACCCTTTAATTTAATTATATTGTTCCTGAGTGGTATGTGCGAAAATGATTGGATGGATGTTTTCTTTATAAGGCATACGGAGGCTCCAGTGTCAACAAGAAGAGTAAGTGGTTTGGAGGATACGGATGTTGAAATGAGAACATGAGGTAAGGATACTTTACTAGAAATACAAGATAGTTCATATATTTTACTCTCGTTTTCTCTTGGAATTGGCTTTTCAAGGGCTTTGTGTTTTTGTTTGGATTCGGAATAAGCTTGGACACTTGCTTGGGGCTGGTTACCCGTGTGGTCCTTGGGAATTGAACAATGGACACTTGTTTGGGGCTGGCTACCCATGTGGTCCTTGGAAATTGAGATTTGGACACTTGCTTGGGGCTGGTTACCCGTGTGGTCCTTGGTAATTGAATTTTGGACACTTGCTTGGGGCTGGTTACCCATGTGGTCCTTGGGAATTGAACTATGGACACTTGTTTGGGGCTGGCTACCCGTGTGGTCCTTGGATATCGAAGAGGTGCCATTATCATTTAGGGGTTTTGCCTGAAATCGTTGTTTGGGTCTCACGAGACACCTCCGTGAGCCCACTAGTCGTTTAAATTTTGGCTAAGGTCGTTCTGTGGGTAATCAGTGCTAGTAGATGGTTGTGGTTCAGTTTCATCATAGTTGTAACCGTCGTCGACTAGACAGTTTACGCGACTGGAATTAGGTTTATTATTGTCTTGATTTGGGCGATGCTGGGAATACGAAGGCTGAGGTATTTTGAACCGATTGTTATTGTATTCGCGTTTCCTGCAGGTCTCGATTGTATGCCCTTGGGTTTTGCAGTAACGACAGTATTGACCTTGGTTGTTTTGGTTGTAAGGTCTCGGAATTTGGGGCCTAGCACTTCCGTTGAAGTTGATAGGTTTGGATGCTTGGTAGGGTCTTGGAGGTGGACGTTGTGGTATGGAAGAGTGGAAGTTAGTACGTTTGTTAAATAAGTTTAATATTTTTTCTTCGGAAATTGCTAAATTGATAGCGTCGTTAAGGTTTGATGGGTTCTTACCCCGGACTAAATTAGAGAGTTCAGGCTTAAGGCCAAGTAAAAACGTATGGAGTGCCAAGTCTTCCATGGCTGCTATGCGACCACTAAGCTCCGACTTCTTTTTATTGGATAGGGTTACTTCAGTTAATAATTTTGAAAGGCAAGTTTCTAAGCGTAATGCAAATTGGCTAACGGGTTCATTAATATTCTGTCGGCATTCTTGCAAGTCAGTTAATAAGTGCGCGTAATGCTTTCTCTCTCCGAATTGAGTCTTTAAAAAGTCGCATAACTGGTCCCAACTATCGAATTCTTTTATTGAACAGGCTATCTCGGCTTTTCCCTCTAGTTGTGACAATATATATTTAAATAGAATTGATTGTTGTGGCCCTGACGCCAATTCAATAGCGTTGCTGCAGTTAGAAACAAACGAATTTAGTTTTTCACGTGTTCCGTCAAACGGTTTAATAAATTTAAATAATGTGGCAATGGGTACGCCATCCACCTTCTCGGATTTAAGTTGAGATTCCTTAAGAGACATGGCTAAAAGAAATTAAGACACACAAAAATAAAATAAAATTTAAATTAAATGAACAGTGAAGCTATACGGTGTAATAGGCAGCCACCCAAGTAACTTAATACTCGGATAGCGTCGAGTAGTTTGTGCAGTAATTTCTAAGAATTGACCCGTGAGACTATAATGTTGGAACAATAATGGTTACTTATAGATAATATTATAATTAAAACGATTATTTAAAAGTCTTAAATTCGTCAAACATAGATTTTCGGACCACGAATGATTCACTTCATTTACGCACTTGAATGTTTCGGCTTATATAGAACTGCACTTTCACTGTTAATTGGAAAATAAATTAACTTACAGGATCGCGCAGCAACAGAGGTACAGGAACATGACCAGTTCACCTTATTTTCTTTACAGGAAGCACCACACGCCTCGGGGATCCGCAGAACCACAGGAAATCTTCAGAATAGCAGGTAAGTTTTAACGATTCTTCCTTTCTTTTCAGGAACGTGACAACAACTTTCTTTGTTTTAGTAGGTAATTATTTTTTCAGGATGCAGATTTATTTCGGGGTAGAGACACAATATTCACCAGGATAACACGAAAGCTTTCAGCACGAAATAGTTCTTCAAAATTGGAATAGAGATGGATATGAGTTCGATGCACTTTTTGACACTCGCGGAAAGGTCACTTTTCAGCATTCACAAATTAATGAGCCCGAACGGAGACGTCCCAAGGATACCTTCACCATCGGTATCCCACCGCTGCCACCAAATTGTTATATGGATTCGGCCGAAGGCCTTTTTAAAAAACAGAATTAAAAAATGAAATTATTTATTAGATGAATTACAATAAAACTGGGCTTGATTTGGGGCAAGTGTCACGCGCGCGGATGATGGATACGAACTGAACTGCTCTATATGGATAATTATAAAGAAAGCTCAAAAGTGCTGACTAGGTGAACTAGAATAGGGTTCCTTAGTACTTTTATATACGAGGACCATTTATAACAGTACCAACCAGATAGTGTAGATGACCAGACGGCTCTTCCATATAGATAGCTCAAAAAACACGTGAAAATGGTATTTAATATTAATGTCTTCTTAAATCAAAAATATATTTAAAAAAAATTAAACCGCCTTCAAAAACACCCAGGAACTAAAAAGCAATAAATAATTGGTATTTAGGTACATACGATTTCCGTACTAGACACCTACTGATGTGTTTGAAGCCGTTTCCATGTTCAAAAGTAACAAAAACAATATATATAAATACTTAAATAACATTAAACACATTTTTGGCTTTAGATTTTTGTTGATTTTTTTAAAACCCACTGCACCGATTTCTATAAAATTTAAGAGGGACATTTCGGAATAAACCCCTTTCAAACAAAAAAATAATTTTGTAAATCCGGAGTTATGCCCGATCATACATAAAAAAATATATAAACATCCGAATTGAGAATCTCCTCGTTTTTTTTGAAGTCGATTAAAAATAAAACGAAAACAGTGATTGATTATTGCTCTCTAAACAGTAATTTCTCTCCACCTGTTATACTTTTCTCTAAGGTTACCAACGCCGAACAATCAAAAAAAACTATTCAAAAAATATATAAAACTAATTGATATTTGTTTTCAGTCGTTCCCAGTTGCAGCGAGCACGTTATCACTCGTAGCGATCGCTGCGGATCGATGCGGTGCAGTTCGGCATGGCGGAACCTCGCTCTGTGCGCGTCCGCTCTTAGCAGTTGTAGCTGTGTGGGTCATGGCACTCTTACTCAGTAAGCTTCCTCCTGTTACTATATCAATAGAAACTTCTTTTTCTTTGTTATTATTTATAATAGGCACACACCATCCACTCTTATAATGATAACTAGACTTAAACACAAATGTTTCCCAGAACGTACTGTCTCGCCATCAAATAATAAAAAAAAATCACTCTTTTACAACAAAGCAAATAAAGCGCTTTTTAAAGCAGCCTCTAATAAACCGCTGGACAGTCTTTAAAATCTCGTCATTACTTTTTAACTTATCCATACTTTATTTAAATGCTTTGCATTGTAGTGCCAAAACACTACAAAATATAAGGCACTTTACACAGAACTTGTAAAACAAATAAGTCCACGTCTTAACCTCGTCGTTACTCCAAAGATAAATGAAACAATTTATTGCAATTCCGTAGTCAATATTTTATGACATTGATTTACAACTGCTCTTTGAAGGAATGTAAACAATGTAACTTTGACTATATTCCTTCAATATTTTGCATCTAAAGTCGTAATTACCTAGGGCAAATAACCAAAAACATTGATGAGGAATTTACTCATCGCGTTTCTGCAACCAAAAATCAGAATCTGAATTCAGTGGTTAGACTGAAAATAAAAAACTGTCTATGCTGTAGGTAGGTAAAATAGCTTATTTGTGGTAAAAGTGTGGAAAATGCATTAGTTTATAATCAAGAAGGCATCATTCTTATATAAAACTATTAAAAAACATTGAACATATTACTCATAGATGTTCATGACAGTTCGTAACTTAACACAAACATTTTAACTTAACATTTATGGTTAAGAACGTGGACACAGTACAACTTGTATTAGTCTGAATTTTCATACGTAAGTGCAATAGATCTTTCGAGACTACAAACTTGACTGAGAAATGATCATGACACCCTTTTTTTTTGTTAACGCGGGAAAAAATCTAGCCGCACACCCCGTCGTTCAGAGCAACGAACAGGGTAGTGCGGGGCCTTCACCCACTAAAGAAACCCGCCGTGTGCCGTCTCTCCGCCTTTATTGGCGGCCACATTCCTTCGGTTGAGGATCATAACACCCTGCTCTAGAGATTAAACCTCGTACCGCAAGAGACTTTACAAACATGCATAATACTAACATCCAAACTCAAAACAACTACTCATATTTCACACAGAGATTTATCCTGTATAAGAATCACACGTAATATCCGGTACAGGAGCTCATTATCTTAAGCACTGTACCATCATTCCCCCTTTAAGAGATTTGTTTCAAAATTCTGTCTCTCCTACAGGTGCAGCAATTTTTACAACGACGTGCATCTCCTGCCCCCCTCTGGCAGCAGCTCACGCTATAGTCACCTACTGCTTCCCCATAGTCGCAGTAGCGAAATATCACTGGGCAGTTCGGGTAAAACTCACTGCTTTATCACTCACAGCGCGGGCAGCCCACGGCGAGTTACCCCTTCCCGTACCTCTCATGAGAAGACCCACCCACGTGATAATTGTCACTGGCGTAGGCCCCAGAGAACGCCGAGACGCTGTAGATGTTGGTGACGTCAGATCGAAGAAGAAACTACAACCAAGTCTTCTAGGCCCTCAGCCACAAACATCGACGCTACGTTCCCGACGTCATCTCGGCAATGTGCTTATGGGTGTCGCAGCGATATTTGCTATATGCTGGTGTCCACACGCTGCTATAGTGATATCCAGTGCGTTTGGTCTTCATGTACCTCTGCTGATAGGCCATTTCGCACTGCTCCTGGGATATGCACATTCAGCTCACAATGCTGTTGCCTACTGGGTCCTGAATCGTCACGCGTTGACATCAGCGTGTGCTGCATGGCGGCTTCCGCAGCTCCGTGTGCGAGAAGAGAGGCCTTCGTCGACGAATGAAGCGGCTTTAGGCGCCTTTCACCCCCGCCTAGCCCGCCCTGCGCCGTCTCCCCGCCCACCCCCTTCAAGCTTCCTCTATTAATATCCGTCTATTTCCTAAGCTCTGTCGATCTGTGATTCCTGTCTCTCAGTGCCTCGTATAGTCTACAGGCATCCCGCTCGCCGGGAAGCCGCTCGTTTCGTCGTTTTAAACGTGGTTGTTTGAGATTTTATGGAGAATAATATCCTTGAAGCAATAAAGTGTATGAAACACTTATAGTCGTTTTATTATGGACATAAACTGAATGTTGACGTGCCATATCCTTGGACGGAATGGCTGTGATTTATCCTTGGTACAGATACGCTGTTTATGGTCTGCGAAAGATCCGCGATGCGATTTTGTAGCTGATATTATCGATTTTTATGCACGCCTCTGATTTTTTCTGTTTGAATCATCATTTCTGCATATTATTAAAAAAAAATAGTATTATAATAATATGTTTGGGTATATAACAGAATTTGGAAATTGTTTATTTTATAGTTACATATATCTAGAAATTTTTATATACTTTTTTAGCATTTGACATGCTTAGGCATATACATTAAACACAAAGTGAAACATGTGAAATCGAAAATAAAAGTCACGAGCAGGATTTGAACCTGCATCTCCTGGATACCGTGACTGTTATTTTCGATTTCACATTTTTCACTTTGTGTTTAATGTAGGTATAGAAGTATATAGCAGGTAGGATCAGGCGCCCAGCGTTGTGTGAACGGAACACTGCAGAATATCAGTGTCGTGATGGTATGCCACACGATAGTGGTAGGCATGCATCACGACGGGCTGAGCGCTGAGCCCTTTGATTACCTCTCACTGGGACTCACCTTTGTAAATATTTTATTGTTTATTGTACCTACTACTTACTTAATTATTTTTTTGATATTGTTATTATTTTTCTGATATATCTTCATATATTTTAATTTTTGTAGTTGTAATTCATTGTGTGTAAGTAGGATAATAACTGTGTGTTTCCCTTCTGTGAGGGATCAATAAAGTTTTTTCTTTTTTTCTTTTTATTAGTGTCTCCCGTGGTTATTATTAAAGACAAGATATATAGTATAAAAGAAAAGTAGGAAAAAGCAATATCGGTGTGCTAATTAATGATATTACGTCCATATAGCTAAAAAGATCCTTAATATTTTCCGTTTTGACCAACCTTACGATCCTCTCGGTTTGTGGGGGAATTCAACAATTCTATGAGTATCTCCACTCTTACCTGCGCAATTGTGAAAGTAATTGTAAACTAAGTGAGGATCATCCACCCTTATTGCACAAATATAACAACTAGCTATTATTAAAATACAAATTATAATTTGTGAATAAGGAAAAAGAGTATTTTTAGTACAGGCGGGGAAAAAAAAATACTCTTTTTCCTTATTCACAAATTATAATTTGTACTTTAAGAGTAGCTGAGCATGTCAAGTGCTAAAATATGGATCATAAACTAGGTATTAAATAAGGATGGCTATTAGATCCACGGTATGTTTGAAGCCAGTTTAATCCTTTGTTACGATTTAATTTCTCTCCAGACTAGAGTTCACAAGACTGCACTATTAATGTTGTAATACAAAGTTTCTCAAACGGAAGTCGAGGGCAATTGTTGCACTAAGCGGTCTCTTAAGATAAAGTTACCCGAATATTAAATGTAGTTTAAACTCTAAACACGCCCTTAGGGTTATAAAACTGTTTTGAGATTGTTTCCAACATTGTAGTCTGTAGAATAGTTAATTGCTTGTTATATAGCGGGTAATAAAAATCTTTCTTAAGGTAATTAGCCACCACAAAATAGTACCACCACTTTCCTTCCTACGGATATCCCCAACGTGTTTTTTTTTTATATACTACATGGATGGCGAACAAACATACGGCCCATCCGATGCGCTAGCAACACCAGAGCTATCACTCGCACGTCGCCATCTCTAAGAAAAGGGATAGGAGGTGGACAGGAAGGTCAATTATAAGAGGATAGGCAGGACACCCAAACTATAAAAATCTAGTGGTAGAGCCTTTTATCCCAGCATGAATAAGCCGGCTCGATCGGGAAGTGCCACCCTCCACAGAAGATCAGCGTGAAACAACGTTAGGTACTCCTGCCGTTGTGTTTCCTTCCTATCCCATTTCTTAAGAGATGGCGACGCGCGAGTGACGCCTCTGGTGTTGCTAGCGTTTATAGGCTACAGTAACCGCTTACCATCAGATGGGTAGTATGCCTGCTGGCCACCCACGTTGAATAAAAAAAAATAACCATATTTAAAGTAGCATAAACGGGTCTTTTTTCGCGTATAAAATAGGTGAAATTATTAAGTACCTTTTACCCGACGTTTCAACTGCGTTGCAGCAGCCGTGGTCACGGGACACGGGGTTGTCAAAGACCCGTTTATGCTACTTTAAATATGTGTACAATTCGCGAATCTTTAAAAAAAAATAACCATTTGAGAGTCACACAAAGAATTGTCCTTTGTAAAATTTAATCCCACAGCACTCATGTCAATGCAACCACTTTGCCGTCTATGCATTTTGTCAATAAATATAATTCTGAAAAGTCAACGAGGTCTCGATCTTATCCTTTATTAATAGTCTAAACAGACGGGTATCGCAGTCAATTCTGTTCGTAAACAGCTATGAAGTCATAAAGCTTCATAGTTTGTGTACATTAGGTATATTAAAGAAGTACCTCAGTGCCTACATTTTTAATAAAAAATAATATAATATAGTTATTACTCAGAGATTTTCTCAGACCTATTAATATATAGAGAAAATCTCTGAAGCGTGCGAGTTTCTTTGTGATAGTTTCCTTTAAAATATAACCATATTCTACCTTTATTTCGGCACGGTAAAGAAAGCGCTCAGCCTTAGAAATTGCATCTATTTATCTATCTATTATATATATATATATATATCTCTATCTATATATATATATATATATATATATATATATATATATATATATATATATATATATATATATATATATATATACTATTATATTAAAGCTATAACAGAGCCGTCTATACATTTAAGATGTTTGAGAAAAAATTATGACTGGATATACATGGGCGTCTCTGAACACAAAACATTATTAGAAATATTGTCTGTTTGTCGATTTGTCTGTTTGTTTGTTTGGGCATCACGTAAATAGTACTGTACTTTATTGTTAACTTCTAAAGTTTTTTTCTTTGTAGCTCTTGATTAGACCTAAAAACTAGTATACATTATATCCCGCTACTACATCGGGAATCTGAGATATAACCTAAATACCAGCTTATGGCTGCGCGGGCAAAGGCTAGTACGAAATAATAATTGTATATTATTGAGAAAGGATTTTATTCAACTTCACCCCAGAGAGTAAAGCGAAGTATGCAATCGTTGATGACATTATTAATTACGATTTCGATAAAATTGGTTGGTGAACCCAACGGTACCAAATTTCAAATATTATACTGCAGTGACCCAATCTTAATTTCATTGGTCAATTTATTAGGACTTAAATGATACCTTTGACGAACTTCGCAATCACAAATATTTAGGAGTTATATTATGATTTTATATGAAACTAGCCTTTGCCCGCGGCTTCGCCGCAGCCAAAAGCTAGTTTTTTTAGTTATATCTCAAGTTCCCTATAGTAGCGGTATAAAAGGTATACCAGTTGTTAAGTCTAATCAAGGGCTATCAAACAAAAAAGTTGCATCAAATTCCGTTAAGTAGTTTTTGCGTGATGCGCGAACAAACAAACAGACAAAAAATCTAAAAAAAATTCTTTTGTGTTCAGACACGTCCATATAGCCTAATACAGTAATTATTTATGAAATATCTTAAATGTACCGACACAGCTCTGTTACAGTTTTATAGGCGTGTCTAAACACAAAACATTTTTTTTTGCTGTTTGTCTGTTTGTTTGTTCGCGCATCACGTAAAAACTACTAAACGGATTTTGATGCTACTTTTTCTATTTGATAGATCTAGATTAGACTTAACAACTGGTATACATTGTATCCCGCTGTACTCCGTTTCAAATCTTAATAGTAAAATGTTAAACAAAGAGGTCACCAGACGAAAACTAATTTAGTAATGACTATAACAGATAAGTATTTGATTCAAATAAATAATCGATTCGATAAATTAATCGAGGCGACTAGCGACTGCTTTATTAAATCGAATTGTAATTTAAAAATCAAAGCAAGTATTTTCTTTATTAGTGTTACAATGTTCAATTATCGCTAAGAAGATAATTGATAAAATATGGCCATTTTTTTTACTGTATGTAGTGGCAGACGAGCCACGGCCCATCTGATGATAAATGGTAATCGTCGCTCATGGACTCGACTATACCGCGAGTATTGTCAAGCCATTGCTCACCATTTCATTTCACCGATATGAAACGAAAGAATTAACGGCTATCTCCTGCTACAGCCAAAACGCAACGATGTGCTTCATGGCTGGTCACACGGGAGGTGGTGGTACCAACCCGCTCAGGCCCGATACCAAGTGAGTACACCCACTTGGTACCCAGCACTTTTTTTGTCTGTTTAGGGGGGATAAAATGTACCTAACCGCACACCCCGTCGTTCGGGGCAACGAGCAGGGTAGTGTGGGGCCTTCACCCACTAAAGAAACCCGACGTGTGCCATCCTCCGCCTTTATTGGCGGGCCACTGGAAATATGTTACATTCCTTCAGTGGTCTTGGTACCCAGCCCTACCACCAGTAATGCAATGGATGATAATTGCTTACTTCCTTTAGTCGCCTCATACGATGCCCGTGGGCAAGAATGGGGTGGTGACACTTGTATTCTTAGTCCGTCACCACACGGACTATTACTAAAACTGTACTAAAAAACTATTTTCAATGATTACGAGATTATTGTTTTAGAGTTTTGCCTTTTTTATTGTTAATGGTGGAACACGAGCCACGGCCCATCTCATGGTAAGTAGTAACTGCAGTTCATTGCCTCAACAATACTAAGAACACTGCTAAAGCTACTGGTCCCCACATCATTTCGGGGACAGGAAATGAATTACAGTTTACAAACACACATTTGACTGGCCTTGTGGCGTAGTCGGTAGTGTGACTTCCATGCATGAGGTCGTGGGTTCGATTCCCATTTAGGACAATTATTTGTGTGATGAACACAGATATTTGTAATGCGTCTGGGTGTTTTCTATCTATTATATGTAGGTATTTAAAAAATATATATATATGTATTATATCCGTAATCTGGTACCCATAGCACAAGTGTTAAGCTTAGTTTGGGACCAGAGGACGTTGTGTGAAAATGTCCGTGAATATTTATTATTATTAAACATAGGGAGATGTTTCACAATCGGTAGAAAAATCAATAATGGATGACGAGCTCTTTTTCGCCACTCATTATTCATTAATTAGTCCTTTGTAATCATAAGTGTGCCGTGTGGGGCCGGCTTTAGAATTGTCCCACCCCTCTCCACCCATAGGAGTCGTAACAGCCGACTGAGGGAATACCGGGGGAGTGGGCAGCAGCACTCCCTCGACTATTAACAACATCCACTGCGATCGCCAACCCGCCTGCCAAGCGTGGCGATTACGGCACTATCCCCCATATGAGCAAAACACATGTTGTGGCGTTCTCTTGGGGAGGCCTATGTCCAGCAGTGGCCTTCGAAAGGCTGAAGGATGCATGGATGGAATCATAAGTAAGTTATCTATTGAATTTTTTATGAGCCAAGTATTTTTGCGGACTTACGCAGAACACCTCACTAAAGTTTAATTGTAATCAAATGAATAGTTTAGGAGTGGATAGTGGGTAATACTTAAAGAAACAATTCTTTTTGAACGTGGAGAAAAAATTTTACTGCGATCAGGATTTCAACCTGTGTCCCATCCTATCCGAGGAAGCGCAATAGGTAGCGTGGTTCATAAAGACATCTAAAACAAATGTGAAGTGGAGATTAGGCGTCACTGTTAGGTGACTGTGGATAGCTTAGCGGTCCAGAGCACTTCCCCGAATTAGATGGGACGCAGGTTCAAATCCTGCTCACAGTAACTCTCTTTTCCTCGTTCACTAATAATTTGTTTTAAAAAGTAGCTGAGCATGTCAAGAGCTAAAATACAGGTCAAAATATTTTAATTAATTTTTATTCTGATAACCTGTAACAGCACTCTTATGAACAAATATAGCTGTCACAATTGGTCACCCATCTGATGCTGGCTTGGTGAATGTTACTTAACCTTGCAATTCGTTTGAGCAGTAGATGGAAAACAATAAATAACACGACAATTGCCCTAATTACATTTTTTTGTGAATTTAACGAGGCCTATTTGAAGTTCCGCGGTCAGACTACAAATTGACACGGAGCTGAAAGGTATACGACCTTAGAAATTTTTTTTTTGACTCAGTCACGCGTCCTTAATCAGAATTAATAATTTTAACCCGATAATGTCGACCACAACTTTTAATTTGCTGCCCTGTATCCTATAACCCAATACTCTGTAATTGTTCGGGTAAAATTCAACTTTGCCCCGAAATTCTGAGCCGCTTTAAATGAGGATAACATATAATGTTAGGAAACTCTTGTAATAAAACCTGACCATAACTACATTTTAAATGAAATTCCTCGTTTTCATTTTCCTTAAGTATGCTCATACTATTGTGTATGAAATCCCAAAACTGTTCCAATATTCGAACCCGACAGAATAAGGGTCGCAGTACTTCATTAATAAAAAGGGTTTCAGGTTACAGCTTGTATTTGACGATATCAAAATCAGATTCTATAAAACCATCAAAAATATTCAGAATCCTCTCAATGTTTTTAATATTTGTAACAAGTAATAGTTTTAGATCTATATTTTTTAGCAATTGACATGCTCCACTACTTTTTAAAGTATAAATGATTTGTGAATAAGGCAAAAGAGATTTCTAGTAGGAGCGGGAATCGAACCCGCGTCTTTTCCAATCCGGGGAAGTGCTCTAAGCCACTGAGCTATCCTACCGATCTTCGATCATCTCAATTTCCTTATCACGTTTGTCTTACGACCAACGCCATCTATCGGCATTACATGCATCCAATATAGTAAGTTTAATTTTTCATTATACACAAAGTGAAAAATGTGAAATTGAAAATAACAGTCACGAGCAGGATTTGAACCTGCATCTCCTGGATACCGTCCAGATGCTTTGCCAATTCAGCCATCGTGACAATTGCTCCTGACTGCTAATTTCGATAACACATTCATACTTAACGTCTTTGGGTGACGCCTGGGCCATCTGTCGGCAATATTACACATTGTACCGACCAGGTAAACTTAATACATTGTACCGACCAGGTAAACTTAATTTTACAATTAAGATTGTAACCTAATAATGATGCAAACCCTATAAATATTTATATATATTTTTAGCATTTGACATGCTTAGCACTATACATTAAACACAAAGTGAAAAATATGAAATTGAAAATAATAGTCACGCTCACGAGCAGGATTTGAACCTGCATCTCAGAGCTGAAATTTCGTTTGGAGAAGGAGAAAGCGGACACACAGGACGGCTATTGAGGATAGATTCTACTTGAGCGAATAAAGTGCTAAGTTCCTCATAACTTAAATGGCTATTGCCTATTATGCGTTTAATGTGGTGTTTTGCGGACTTGAAGCCAGCCGCCCATATGCCACCAAAATGTGGAGCGTAAGAAGGTGAACAGTAAAATCTAATACCCTGCTCACTTGCAAATTCAGATAAAGAGGCTTGGTTATATTTAATAAACTCCCGAAATTCCTTAGCAGCGGCGACAAAATTCCGGCCGTTATCACAAAAAACTTAGAAAACGACGAAATGTTAGACTGAACGCATCTTTTGTAAGGTCACTTGTGGCCTCTAAATGAATGCACTTGTACCTCAAGCAAATAAATAAGCAGAGATAACATTTAATCACCTTTGAGCCACGACCCTTGCGGTTTATAATATAGAACGGACCTGCAAAATCTATCCCAATAGTATTGAATGGAAAACCTACAGTAACTCGCTGTTTGGGTAGATTCCCCATTAATGGGTTGATTGTCCTACCTTGATGTCGTCTGCACACAACACAATTAAACACTGTACGGCTGGCAAGATGTCTACCATTTATTTGTCTCGCACTAGAGATAAGAGCAGTTGTGGGCCAGCATGCAAGTTTCGGTAGTGAACATTTTCAAAAAATAATTTAGTAACGTGATTAGATGAATGAAGAAGAATAGGATGCTTCTTATTAGGATGGAAATTACATGCGTCAATACGACCACCAACACGAATTAAATTGGTTTCTCTATCAAAAAATGGAGTTAATGGCAATAAGTTAGATTTAGCACGCAAAGATTTACAATTTGCTAGTAAATCGTATTCCAACGGAAATGATTGTTGTTGTGATATACGGGAAAGATGACAAAATTAATTGTATAATTCGTCTGCCGTTAGCGTCGATATAAATTTATTTTTAGGATTTTTTATGTTATTAATGAACCGCAAAACGTAGGCAAACGACCTTTTTAATCTAGTAAATTTAGAGTATTTGGTAAAAAATATAAATGGTTCATCGTTAGTGGCAACATTGATCTTTAATTCAGGTAGATCAATACATATCTGTGAATTTAAAATAGGCCATTCGGTTTCTGGCATTAAAAGAAATTCAGGACCCGACCACCATAACCGAGAATCCTCAATTTTATCAGGATAAACACTTCTCGAGATGAAATCAGAGGGGTTTAAAGAAGTTGGTACGTAATGCCACGAATTAGAATCGCTTAAACGACAAATTTCGGCAACTCGGTTAGCAACAAACGTTTTGAGATTACGATGGCTTGTCTTTAGCCACCCTAGTATTGTCGTTGAGTCCGACCAGTGATAAAAACGAATTTCCTTGTTACGTAAAGATTCCCTTACAATTTTAGATAGCTTGACAGCAAGTAAGGCTGCACAGAGCTCAAGTCTCGGAATAGTGGTCGCCTTAATTGGGGTGACTTTAGACTTGCACAAACTAAACGAACTCTGATATTGTTTGTTTCGTCGTCTACATTTTTCGCGTATACACATGCAACATACGCAGACTGCGAAGCGTCACAAAAGGAGTGCAGCTCAACTTGGTTCGAATCACTGCCAAAGATGTGCCTAGGTATGTGTAGCTATGCAATAGATGGTAAAGCGGCTAAGAATTTTGTCCACGACGTTGAAATAGCTGTAGGGACAGGTTCATCCCAGCCAATCTTTTGGAGCCACAGGGATTGAATTAGAATTTTAGGTAATATTATGCACGGACTTAGCAATCCCATTGGATCGAAAATTTTAAATGATGAAGACAATATTAATCTTTTGGTTACAATATCACCAATTGAAGGTACCGTAAACGTAAAATGGATGCTGTCAGAATCGGGATTCCAGCCCATGCCTAGGGTGCTGGAAGATTCACTGGTGACTAGATTATCGGTATCACTGTATTTAGAAGAATCTAATATTGATTGTAGATTAGACTTAAATTTACGCAAGTTGAAACAGCCACGTTTTAAAGAGTCTACTATTGATTTGTGTATATATTTTAATTCAATTTGTGAATCGCTTCCTGTATACAAGTCATCGATGTAAAAATCATGCTGTATAATGTTTTTAAGCATAGGGTCGTCGCACTCTTCACCTATCTGCCAAAGACATCTTGTGCTTAAGTAGCTGGAGCTTACGAGTCCGTAAGTAACAATACGTAACTTTAGTGTCTTGACAGGCATTGACTCGTCGTCTCTCCATAAGATCATCTGCAGAGCTTGGTCATCTTCGTGTACCTGCACTTGGCGATACATTTTTTCAATATCGCCAGTGAGGACATATTTGTATTGACGAGCTCTGATCAGTATTGAGAGAAGTGAGTCTGGCACGTTGGGGCCAATCATAAGGATATCGTTAAGAGAAAAGCCAGAAGTAGTGGGAGCGGACCCATCAAAAACGACACGAGTTTTCGTTGACTCACTATCCTTAAAAACAGCATGGTGACTTAAAAAGTAAGATCGATCAGGCTTTGAAATCGATGATTCGGAGAGATGATTTAAATAAGCACTCTTTCATAAAATCATAGTATTGTGATTTTACATAAGGCTGTCTACGAAAACGCCTTTCTAGTGAAAACAGTCGCCTCTTAGCAAGATCATAGGTCTCACCTAAACAATCAGGTGAATCTTTCAGGGGCAGTCGTACACAAAATCTGCCTGAAGATAATTGAGTGGTGTGAGATACAAAATGACTTTCACACTCCTGCTCACTCTCACTAAAAGAGACCCTTTGTGGAAGCTCTTCCAGCTCCCAGAACTTAGCCATTTGGTTTTCTAGAGTTTTGTATGAATCAGATTCACTAGTTGTTGAATGATGACATTGGACCTTATTAGGCTGCTTTACTTGTGAGTACATAGGATCTGTAATTAATCAACCGAACTGGGAGCTTCTCAAACTAGGAAGCTTGGGACCGAGAACATCCCAGAATATATCTGCACCAAGCAGAACGTCGATCTCTTCTGGTTGATTAAACTTGGGATCGGCTAATTTGAAGTTATTCAATTGTGGCCAATATTGACTAACATCAATAAACGATTTGGGGAGCTTACCTGTCAGTTCATTGAGAACCAAAAAATTGCATGTGATGCTGAAAGAGCTTTGTAATGAACTAATGCTTGCTTGGCAACTTTCAGTCACTTGGTTAGTGGAAGCATTTCCAATACCGATTATGTTTAATATGTTTATAGATGTAGTGCTTAGAGATAATCTTTGCTGTAGTGACTTCCTTATGAAGGAAGACTGACTGCCACAGTCTAGCAGAGCGCGTACTCGCTCTGTTTTCTTAGTAACACTATTGTTAATATCAATAATTGCAGTTGATAAAAATACTTCACTATGTTGCTTCGAGAAGGTAGAAATTGAACTAGAAGATGTGTTACCTACAATGTCACTCGAACTATTATCAGTAGGCTGCGCTGGGATAGGTACATGCAGCAGCGTGTTGTGCTTTCGCGTGCACTCTCGGCACGGCCCTAGGTGACATGTTCGAGCAGAGTGTCCAGGACGAAGACAATTGACACAAAGATTTAATTTAGATACTTCCGCCTTCTGGTCATCTACACCTTTAGATTTAATCAATCATAGATTTTATGTTCTCCCTTGCAAACAGCGCACTTACTGATATTGTGCCAACCCCCTTGAGAACAGGTAGCAAATGATTTAGTCTGAGAGATATTAGGTTTTTTTTTGTAATTGACTTGTAGGCTTTAAAATAGATTCCGATTTATTACGGTTAATAGACTCTAAAACATCAGCACGGTCTATTAAAAATTTGTAAAATTGTTTTAAACTAGGAACCTCGTCGAAACTGTTGCGACACTCTTCCCATTTCGCTAAAGTACGGCTATCAAGTTTAGTGCACATAATATGCATAACTAACACGTCCCACTGCTCAGTAGGAAGTCTAAGAGAGTGCACGTAGGTTCTTTGTGACATGGTCTACCATAAAACGCAAGGATCTCTCTGACTCTCGCGTAAAAGCGGTGATGTTCAATAAAGAATTCAGGTGATGATAGATAAGTTGACGTTTGTTGTCGTAGCGTTCACAAAGTAAAGCCCATGCACATTCATAATTGGCACTAGATATTTCCAAGTTGCTTATTATCCTAGCGGCCTCACCCTCTAAGTAAGAAGCGAGATAGTGGAACTTATGAATAGGCAAGATACGTTCATTATTATGAATAAGAGACACATATGTATATCGGAACTCGAGCCACCGGAAATAAGTGCCGTCAAACTTAGCTATCTGAATCTGCGGAAGTTTAAAACCAAACTCATGATAATGGAGTGAACATTGAGCAGAAAGGTGTGATGAGTTAAGGTCACGATTCACCTCCTCATTCCTTAAATTAGAACTTCTCTGTATAACGCTTTGAGCGAACGCAATATTGCCAATAAATAGCTGCTCGATGTCATCTCTCTCATCAATCTCCACAGCCAAATTATCTGAATTTAAAACCTCTATTTGACTTTGCAACTCATCGAACTTGCTAGACAAAGTCTCAAATTTGCTTAATTTTAAATTTAATTCAGCAAACTCAATAGCGTTTTACACTGGTTTCGGTGCCAAATTAGATAAATTATTTTTAAATTTTGTAATTTGACTTTCATAGAACTACGCCTTATACATAATGATTGCAAAGTCGATGAAGCTTGACTGCGTATTGCTTCTATTCCCTCAACCCGATCTTTACTCATAGTGATTTAATAATATATAGACTTAAATGATATGTGCAAATAGTGATTTTATTAGATAGTAGATACTTAAAAGTTGTAGTATACCTACTATTATTTCTTACGCTTCTCACATATATCTGAATACGGCAGACAGCGTCGTGTCGAATAGTTAGTCGCACAAATCCCACTTATTTATAGATGCGCCAAGATAACACTAATAATGTTAATTATATAATGTTATCACAACGCCGGTCACAGATATCTGAAAAAGGTCGGCAAGACAACGTTAACAACTTATACAGGTAATAACGGGACTGTTAACACCTGTAGCACTCTTAGGGTAGTTAAGGATTCGAATTTAAAACCTAAAAAACCCTATTCAAATATATTTTAGAGGAACTTTGCACAAATTAATCACTGGTAAGGAAAGATAAATAACATTTGTAGTGAAGCACAAAGGAAGGACACTTATCTGTATTGGCCTGTGGAGTTATACACCTATATCTCGTTATTTGATTATTGTAAGTCCTCATTTGGTCGCCAGTTTATGTCTATGGACATAATGAAAACGAGTTTGTTCCAAATACTTGCTGTTTATTGTTGATTACTAGTTAATACAATGATAGTTTAGATAAAATCTTGTCGACGACATTAGCGGTAGTGTTCGGGTCATACGATGCATCGCGATATGCGCATAACATATGACAGAGACGGAAATAGTACGCGTTCCGCATCGGCGCGAACACATACTATAAAGATAGAAAAATCATTTTGAAAAGTTTGACAGATTTAAACTCATCATGAGTAATATTCCTAACTAAAGAAGACAGAGGGACTCTCTAATCCCCAATTTTATTGGGGTCGGTTTTAAATCAATTGAGCATTAGCTGATAGTAAGGGTCCTTAAATAGTTGTCACTTTTAAGTCAACCATCTGACTGCCAGCCGAGCGAAAGTAGCTTAACCTTGAAGATAGTTCAACCGCAAAACCGCAAGTACACAATTAGGCTACGGCCTCCTCCAAGGAATATTAATAACAATATAAAAACAGAAGTAATAAACAGTTTGTTAACGCAACTAATGATGAAGATGGTATCCAGAAATGGCATCCATGTTGTTCCGTATGGCGAGTGAGAGCGCCGGAGGCATTGTTGCTAGCGTCTATAGACTATGGTCACCGCTGCTTGTTTGCCACCTACGTAGTATTAAAATCAAGAGGAGTTCTGCGCTATCTAGCTTAGCAGTTAAAACGCGTAGACTGGCAATCCATTAGTCATGAGCTTAAATCCCAATGCAGGTATCTTTTCGATTTTCAGAACATTAGTTCTAGGAAACAGCCGGTCACGTCGAGTGCTAAAATAACAAACAAGTTTAAATTACTTTAAACAAGACCTTGACCAATACTGATTTGGCGAATAAAAGAAAATACACTTCAAGTTGATGAATTTTTTTTTAAGTCGTGGCTATGAACATTCTCGAACAAGTTACATTTCTAACAAAAAAGAAACTGAATTAAAATCCGTTTAGCCGCTTGTAAGCTACGGTGTTTACACAGAGTGACTGCCTATTTGACCTCCACGACTCAACTAAAGAGACAACTAGCGACCTTAGGACAAGACCGGAGTCAGACTGCTAATGGCTTAGATACCAGCCTCCCACCCGAAAGATCGATTCTCACACAGGAAAACTCTTTATGTGATCGATCCACAAATGGTTGTTCTGAGTCTGAGTGTACTTTGTTTCCGTGAAATTGTATGTTTGTAAAGTCCCCCACAATACAAGGATTATTCCTAAGCGCAGGGCGTCGCCTTTTAAAAAAAAATATTATTCAGGACAACTTGTAACGACTGCCAGGACATAATTTGACCTACTGCTTATCGTGCTTTTCGAAGCACAGAGGAGGTCTGGTGTCCACAAATAGTTGGCACTTTTTGGTGACCCATCCGACTGCCAGCTGAGCGAAAGTTGCTTAACCTTGCCGATCGTTCTAACTATAACTACACAGCTAGCCTACTACCTCCTCTATGGTGTCACAGATATACCATAACATTTATGGTGATAATTAACGTTAAAACTTATAACTCCAATACGTCAGCGGTTAAAAATAACAAAATTGTTCCCGCCAAAGGGAGGACGAATGAATGAGTGAGCGACGAATGTACAGCGCCGCCGTTCATACAAAGACCGTTGAACATTACAATTGAAACGCGTACGCGCAGGAGATACGGTGGTCTTCCGATAAATCACTATAAATCAACCTTTTCTTTTGTTTTTCTTTTGTTAAGGCGGGAAAAAATGATCCTAACCGCACACCCTATCGTTCGGGGCAACGACCAGGGTAGTGTGGGGCCTGCACCCACTAAAGAAATCCGCCGTGTGCCGTCTCTCCGCCTTTATGGCAGGCCACTGGAACCATGTTACATTCCTTCGGTGGTACTATAAATCAACCCTAGTGTCCGTGCAAAGCCCAATAAAATTGTTTAGAGTGTATATGTACCTATCGGCCTAGTGGTGTATGTCCATCAAGTGTAAATCTGCTCATGAGACATCTGTGTAAGGCAATACCGAACACTGAACTCAGCGGTCTAGTCAATCACATTGAGTCAGTACGGGTGGACAATCTTCACAAGCCGCTGACAATCTCTCAAGTTTCCTCACCTCATGACGTTTTCCTTCAGCGGGGGAGTGATGAATAATTTGTGAAAAAATACTTATGTAACTTCGAAATTTAAAAGTGTTTGATAAGTGAGATCTTTACCTAAAGCTACGATCGAACTCTTCTTTTCAGTCATTGGTCTTACAACTAAGCTTCTAAAGATATTAACTTGAGCTAAATGAAATACAATTTGTGTCTTTGAAATTATTTTGTACCATTTTGCGAAGAGCCCAGCTACCTTTATTATTCATTTAATCTTATAACCTCTTCACACAAAGCCCAAACTCAAATGATAAAAATAATTATCTGTTTTACGCAAAGAACTTTTACGGTTTTGGCTGCCCGAGTTAATCTTTTGAGAGGGTTTGTATTAAATGAGGTTTTAATTGGATTAGACCTGGGTTGAACTTTTTTGATGATTATAAGAATCGCTTCAGGGTTATTTGGTGTTGTTTAACTAAAAAAAAATGAGCAGTAACGGGACGTCTCGCTGCTGCGAAAACATCGATTTTATTTCTTTCTTCAAATATTGTGCTTACCTATATAATTCTTGGTAAGAGTCCTCTCATTATCCATAGACGAATTAAAAAAAATATTGGTTTATTGAATGACATTATACTTCCAAGTTAGATGCTTTTGTCAACAGATGGCGTTAAAAACAATTAAATAAATTGCAACAGCCGGTTTTACTCTCCCTCTGCATTAGATGTTTTCACATCAAAAATTATGGCTTTATTTTTTAATATTTTTAACACCCACAAGTGAAGCATCGTCATTCTGTACTAAGCCCTGCCATTTGTGTTAAGTCAAGATTTCTTTCTTTATTTGTGATACTTATTTACTGATTTTTTATTAATAGTCTCAGTCAATCATCACGTGCGCAGTTTTATTTAATTAGATACTAATAAGTTATAGCGTGAGATAAAGTGTATACCATTTTTAATATCTAATCATGATCTATCAAACAAAAAAGTTTCATCAAAATCCGTTGAGTAGCTTTTGCGTGATGTCCAAACAAAAAAAGAGACGAAAAATCTAAAAATATATGTTTTGTGTTCAGAGACACCTAACAACGAACGACGAAAGACGAACAATCATTTACAAAATATACACCACTGTTACAGCTTGATAATAGTACGCGTCTTCGCCGCAGCCAAAATCTAATTTTAAGATTATATCGCAGGTTCCCGATATAGTAGCAAGATAAAATGTACACCAGATTTAAAGTATAATCAAGAGCTATCAAATAAAAGAAGTTGCATCAAAATTCGTTCAGTAGTAGTAGTCAGCGTGATGTGCGAACGAACAAACAGACTAACAGATAAACAGACAAACCGAAAAAAATCTAAAAGAAATGGTTTTGTGTTTAGACACATATAGCCTACTAGCTGATACCCGCGACTTCGTCAGCGTTAATAATTTATTTTCTAAATTCGACACCTAATTTATCCGCGATTTTAAAAATCCTATGTCAAATATATAATGAAATTAACATTCTTAATTCAAAAACGTCTAAATATGTGTGTTTCTATATCTAAATTAGAAACCTACCAAACCACCCCCTCCTTCCCTACCTATTATTTAACTGACCACTTCCTCATCTCCTCTATATCATCATTCTTCTTCATGTCCTACAGCTTTTCTTGGGGTGGATTACTCACGAAGGTTGCCTTTGGTCTAACTTACCGTCTTACTCACCATCAAGCCATACAGCCTAGTATAAGAAATAAATAAATATTCACTGACATTTTCACATAACGTCCTCTGGTCCTAAACTAAGCTTAACGCTTGTGAAATGGGTACCAGATATAATACATACATATTACTTTTGTAAATACATACATATAATAGATAGAAAACACCCAGACGAAGTACAAATATCTGTGTTCATCGCACAAATATTTGTCCTGAGTGGGAATCGAACCCACGACCTCGTGCACGGAAGTCGGTTACACTACCGACTACTCCACGAGGTCCTTCAGTTATGTGT
Organism: Leucoma salicis; assembly: GCA_948253155.1. Lineage (NCBI taxonomy): Eukaryota > Metazoa > Arthropoda > Insecta > Lepidoptera > Erebidae > Leucoma > Leucoma salicis. The sequence goes on along the minus strand of OX411804.1, from coordinate 27,881,594 downwards.
TATAAACATTTATGTACAAACAAACACATAGCATCACGTCTGTATTCCCTGAAGAGGTAGGCAGAGGTGTATTACACATCCACGATTCACCAGCTATGTTTAAGTCCCACGTACGGGAGCGAGCCTATTGCTGTACCGGGCACATTTCCAAACTCCAGGCGGCTACTGAGAATTTTTCTTTTTACGAAAAAGCTTAATAACACTGCCCACCCGGGTATCGAACCCGAAACCTCATGATCAGCAGTCACTTACACTATCTCTGCACCACAGAGGCAGTTGATGTATAAAACAGAGAAGATTCACAATTAGGCACTAAAAGTGTCCATTATAAATTAGTGCAGATTACGCTTTCCTGCACTCATTTCGTTTCGTATTGTTTTCCGCAACGTGTCAATATTAACTTTTAAAGATTCGTGAATTGTACACATATTTAAAGTAACACTGTCTTTTTTCGCGTATAAATTAGGTGAAATTGAAACGTGTCCCGTGACTACGGCTGCTGCAACGCAGTTGAAACGTCGGGCTAAAGGTAATTAATAATTTCACCTAATTTATACACGAAAGACCGTTTATGTTATTTGAAATAACGTATCAACGTGCCTAATAATACCAAAATCTCTTTTGAAAAGCTCATTGACAGTCTCTTTTTCTCTCGTTCTTTCTGAATAGTGTCATTAAGCTCAAGCACGCAGTTAAAAGTTGTTATTATTTTATAAAATTATACATACATATTGTCTTTTTCCCGTAGGGGTAGGCAGAGACCACTTCTCTCCACTTGCTACGATCCTGACACGCATCTTTCGCTTCATCTTCTTTTATCAGCGCTTTCATGCATGCTCGTTGGTTTCGAGTACTCATTCGCACTAAATTTCTCTTTTTCCACATTCACAATAATTTATAACCTAAATTATAAGTCTTTAAAAAAACTATTAAACTAATGGCAATTGAAATATTATAGAAATCGGAATATCTAAAATAAGTATTTAAAAAAAAATTTAAACTAATGCCAACTCTAACTCATGAACATAACTAAAATTATTTTGTTAAACAACTTTTAGCATGATGTTACTTTAATAACCACATCAATAGTTATCATAGCAACGGTTGACATGTTACTGGTGACAGTTGGTGATAATGAGTGTAGAATTCTGAATACGATAGCAGATAAAAATATATATTTTGGATAAGAGTTTCGTAAAATCCTTTCTTAGTGAGCGTCTACGTCATATATATATATAGATAGATTACAGTATTTTATCTCAAATATCTTAAATATAGACACATCTCTGTTACAGCTTTATAATAGTTAGGATTAGCTTTCGTCCATAAACTTCAACAACAGTGTTGAAGTTCATAGTACAGAAAGTACTAAATGAAAAATCAACTGATTTAAAAATAATGGGATAAAAATATTCTGTTGTAATCTTGCTAATGCTTGAGAAAGACAGTTGCTGTATAAATATCCAATACCAAATCAATAATTTTAACATAAATATTTTTGTACAAGGCAAGTGATTTCCCAGGATATCATCAAATTGCACCTAAATTCTATCAGCCGTTTTTCTCGCTTGAGTAACATTCAAATATATAAACAAACAAAATTTCACAATTTTAATGTTAGTAGTATTTCGTTTAATAGCAGATATAAATTCTAATAACTATTTGCGAAGCTGAACTGTAACTGTACTTTGTAAACTCAAATGTACAAGATACTTGCTCGTACACTTCATTGAACTTTGTTGTGAATATCGAATTAGATGAAACTAGTCTTGCATTCGCGTATAACAGAGTTTTGATATGACAATGCCTTCATAAATTAACGCTATAATAATATACTAACTTTTGCCCGCTATTGTATCTGCGTAAAACGAATAATTCTATCAACACAAAGTGTGAAAATGTGAAATCGAAAATAACAGTTACGAGCAGGATCTGAACCTGCATCTCCTGGATACCGTCCAGATGCTTTGCTAATTCAGCCATCGTGACAATTGCTCATGACTGCTAACTTCTATAACACATTCATACTTAACGTCTTAGGCGACGCCTGCCCCATCTGTCGGAAGTATTTTCATACATTATACCAACCAGGTAAATTTAATTTTACAATTAAGATTTTTACCTAAACGGCTAAGCATGTCAAATGCTAAAAATATATATAAAAATATCTAAATATTTATAGGGTTGCGTCATTTATTAGGTAATAACTTTTTGCAAGATATTAATGGCATACAATTTAACGGATATAAAACAAATTTAAAGTATAAATATTATGTGACCATTCGTTTACGTATACCTTTAAGAAAAACTTAGATACGCCTGAAGAGATTTTTGAAAATAATATTTATATACTAATTATAAAAATATTCATTCCTACTTAGATTTACTTCTCACAAATAATTATATTTCTATTCAATCTCAAATTGTAATAACGCCTTAGGTTTAATACTCTCAAACGACATACAATTTTACAAATAACATTTTCAATACGGTAGCTCGAAGGCACCATTAAGTCTTTTTGTGCCAAACGATAACTTTATACCTAAATCGAATTGAATAAAAATGTTAGAATAGCAACATTTTTTTCTTATAATCTCGGTTCTAGAAAACTGCCAGTTGTAATAATAACAGTATAGGTATATACGAGTATATACATACGTGGCTTGGCTAGGTACTTTGATTTTTTTTTCCGTGTGGTGACGGACTAAAAATACAAGTGGATACCAAGTGGGAGTACTCACTTGCTATCGGGCCCGAGCGGGTTGGTACCACCATCTCCCGTGTAACCGTTCATGAAGTCATCGGTGTGTTTTGGTTGTAGCAGGAGATAGCCGTTTATTCTTTCGTTTAATGCTGCGAAATGAAATGGCGAGCAGCGGCTTAACAATACTCTCGGTATAGTTGATTAAAAGATGACACTAAACATAAAAGAAATGGAGTAGTTTCTCTAAAAAAAATGTCTTCATCTGTTCCGCTATAACTTCATCTATCTATATACATAAAATAATACTAACTGACATATCAACGCACAGCCGAACTCCTGGGACTAAAATTGTAAAAAAATACTTATGGGTAGTCGGTAGTGTAACCGACTTCCGTGCACGAGGTCATGGGTTCGATTCCCACTCAGGACAATTATTTGGGTGAATTTCAACAAGAGATTTTTATGTGTCATTTTGGTGGGATTTTTTTATTTGAATGCTATCTACATATTTTTAGTGACAAATAAAACTTTAGCCTATTTTATAACATTGTGCGTGAGTGGACATCAAATATCATCAAAACTTACATAAATATTTAAGGATGAATTTTTAAGAGTCCACTGAAATGAAAAGTGTTTACCGAAATGATAAAAATTACCACCGAAATGATATACTGTGCACCGGAATGAAATAAATCCACCGAAATGATACAGCTAAGAACAACCGTGCCGGGCAGCCAGGGTTCCATACTTTGTTAGTTTCGATTTCCACAAATTTTAGATAAACACTGAGACAGGACAGTACTCAGTTATTTTAATATCATCATTAACATACATATATTACAGTTAGTATTACATTAATATCATTCTTTGAGGTTGCAATAACCTCAAAGAATGATATTAATGTAATGTTTATTATGATGTGAATGAATTGTTTCTTTACTTTTATAACCCTTCGTATTTTTTCTGGTTGTTGTTCTGAAAATGTTGGAAAACTTTATCGTAAATGCTGGTAACCATAAATAAATATTTTTGTTTGTTTATGAACTAATACTAATTAACTTGATATATTTTCTAAAGAGTGAATGTTAGCGGGCTCTTCCAAAAAAAACACCGAAAATAATTCTTGAGGCACTTTTATTTTACTGAGAGGACATGTCGTTACCATCGACCACTGAAGATTGACGGCTAGTACAAAATCAGCGTTTCTTATATACTATGCGTCGTTACCGAAACGAGAGCCGCTACAGTAGCTGGAGCTGCTCTATTTTTTTTTCTTTCGTAATAAGCAGCAGCACTTATTTAGTTTTTCTTCTTAGGATTTTTAATTTTTTAGGGGTCATTTCATGCCTTGGAACAATTAATCCCGCTGCTTGACCTTGGTGCCGCGTCTAATTACCGACCTATTTCTTCATCCTGAGCTGCTTAAAAATATTAAAATTGATGATGCACAGTTTGGTTTTCGTATCGGATTTTCGACGGTTGCCGCAATTGTTAGTCTAAAAGGCACTGTCAGCTATTATACAGCTCGTAATACTACTATATACGCTTGCTTTCTAGATCTTAGCAGCGCATTTGATTTAGTAAATTATGACATCCTCTGGGCCAAGCTACTAACATCAAAAGTGCCTGGAAGATGGTGGTCAATTTGCTGAAATTCTGGTACGGGAACCAAACTAACTATGTTAAGTGGGAAGACGCAACTTCTAGCAAGTATAGGCCAGAGTGTGGTGTCCGTCAAGGCGGGGTTACTTCTCCTGATCTATTTAACCTGTATGTGAACGGTCTGATTGAGGAGCTGAGGAGCACTAAAATCGGCTGTCATTTGGGTAACGTGTGTATATGCGGACGATATGGTGCTTCTCAGTCCCTCAATCAAGGGGTTGAGGAAGCTGCTTTCAGTCTGTGAACATTATTTCCATGCTCATGGGCTAAAATACAATGTTTCTAAAACAAAAGTGATGGTGTTTGCGGCAGGAAGAGGTCCGGAAAGGGTACTTATGGTATATTTGAATGGCATAGTAGTTGATGTTGTTAAGCAGTTCAAGTACTTAGGGCACGGGTTGACAGAACGCCTCCAGGATGACAGTGACATCAAGCTAGAGCGCAGGGCCCTTGCAGTGAGAGGCAACATGCTTGGTCGTCGATTCGCTAAGTGCAGTGACAATGTAAAGACCACCTTGTTTAAAACCTACTGCTTAGGCATGTATGTTGTTGTATGTTGCCAGTTATGGGTAAAGTACACCCAAAAAGTAATGAGCAGAATAAGAGTGCAATACAATGATGCGTTCCGTACTCTTATGAAGCTGCCGCGTTAGTGTAGTGCCCCGAATATGTTCACTGAGGCAAGGGTCACTGACTTTTTTGCCATTATTAGATCGCGTACTGCGTCGTTTTGGCGATTATTGCGCCGTTCTGACAACAAAATACTTGCGGCTGTCTCTGATGATTTCAGTAGCCCTTTGTTTAAACACTGGGTGTCTATTCACATGGATCGAACCAAAAGTGACTCAACACAATTGTGTAATGTGTATTTCTTATGTGTGTGTTTTTTTTTTTATTATTATGTATTTTAATTCTTTTTATCGAATTATCTTATTTATTACTTGACACCCCTTTACAGTGTATTGTACTTAATAATTATTTTATTTTATTGTAACTATGGGACTGTTGTATCTGAAATAAACACATATTATTATACAACTCACGGACCTACAACTCACGGACGTCCAAGCCAGATTTTATTCAAACAGTTTTTTAACTAGATTAAATAACGAAAATGGCATCAAAAATATCATGAGTGTTAAAAATAGTGTTTGCTCTTTATATGTGTGTAGATATTATTTTACAAGTGCGATATATGATAAATAGAGACGTTTTAAGTTTGAAAAATCAGTTGTCCCGTGCATAACGGGAGTAGAACCCACCTCAACGCTTCGCTTATGAGGCGTGCAATATACATTGTTCTCAAAAGAAAAAAATATTAAGTAGGTACCTACCAGCGTTTGTAATTAGTGTCTCAGTGTCTAGTATCTCTACCTACTCTTTGTTATTAGCGCATTTCCCGTGGCCCGCACTCGCGTCTTAGTGATAAAATATCCATTTTGGATGGGATTTACGTAAAATCTTTTGTTAGTAAATAAATATATACGGACATTTCACACAACTGTCCCAAACTTAGTTTAATCAAGGCCTTTTTAAAAAAAGTTGCATCAAAATCTGATTAGAAGTTTTTGTGTGACGCGCGAACAAACAAACAGATAAACAGACAGACAAAAATTCTAAAAAAAATTGTTTTGTGTTTAGACATGCCTATATATAGCCTATTACAGTAATTTTTTCTCAAATATCTTAAATGTACAGACACAGCTCTGTTACAGTTTTATAATAGTACTTACTTACTTACTTACTTATCATCACACCATTTCCCTTGCGGGGTAGGCAGAGGGAACAGAGTGCCAAGAGGCTCTATTCTTGCATACATCTCTCGCTTCCTCAACATTCATAACTCTCTTCATACACGCTTGCCGGTTTCGGAGACTCCTAACTCCACCTTCCTTCAATACATGACCGATTTGGTCTAGGTAGGTGAGTCTCGGTCTCCCCCTGTACCTACATCCTTCCACTTTCCCATTGTATATCTTCTTAACCAGTCGCTCGTCCGGCATTCTTTCCACATGTCCGAACCATCGGAGCATTCCCTTTCGCATCTTTACACCAATACTCTCTTTCATACCTACCTACTCGCACTCTTAGGTCGTTGTTACAAATGCAGTCAGTCAGTCTCACTCCACAGATTCTCCGCAGAGATCGCATTTCGACCGCATTGATTTTTCTCTCATGCTCCTTTTTGCATACCCAACTCTCGCTTCCATATAATAACGTTGGGACAAGCACTGCGTTGTGTATTGCAACACGTGCCTTCTGGCTGAGGTGGTGGCTGCCGAGAAGTTATCCCAATGCTCCGTTCACTCTATTTCCCGCATTCACTCTTCTCTCTACATCAGTGGTGTACCTTCCATCCCGACTGAATCCACATCCAAGATATACAAATTCATCCACTTGTTCTAGCACACCATTTCCTATTGCTACTCTAACATAAATAGTATAGATAGAATTTATAATAGTATAGATAGATTTCTCCAGCATGTCATTTTTCTGTCGGTCCGCGTGATGTCGCCTTTCTTATTCCTTTATCAAATTCCATGATTTACCCATCATTTTAAAGCTTATCATGCCGGATAATGACGATCCACGCTCTAAAAATATACCGCTTCTCTTCAATTTGAGATTTAAAATCATCTAAGAAGAGGTCCTATAATGGATGCGTCGATTATTCGATAGATATCGAATCGGATTCGACTGGTCGACTTGAAATATATATATACAAGCAATTTTATATACTACTCACGACTGTCCGCATGGAATTTAGTTTTTTCTTAATTTGTTTTAAACCTAATTATTTTCCGAAAGACAATCATTTTACTATAATTATTTTTCCGTAATAAAAATAGCCTAAGTTACTCTTTATAACATCAACTATCTGCTAGTGAAAGTCCCGTCCAAATGGGTCCCACCGTTTCAGACATTAACTCGAACAAACAATTAATCAGACAACAACTTTAAATATGGGTATTATTTATAGGTAACGTATACATTTTCATTATGCATTTAGTAAAAAGCTATTATTTAGACATTACAAACAGACATTTTAATTTTATTTATTTTTATAGATGAAGAGATATTATATAATTATATTTATAATATGGTAGTATATTTTACAGTAGTACAACTATAAAACTACATATTACATTACGAAAACACCTATGTTTTCGTCGCTAATGAAAAAGTGTTAATAAAAAATACATAACACCGTAATCACCAACGAATATATATAAAAAATAAACATGTTTTGTACAACATTGTTACAGGAATTTTCGATAAATACCGTAGATTTTGCAATTTTTTTAAGCTCTCTGATGTGTCTACCAATCAATCTGTCTGCTTTGTTCTTTCTACAACAGCATTTTTTTCTGGTAACCTATCCAAAAAGCGGGGGGTTGTTCTAAATTATGTTTGCCGATCCGCGTTACCCTATAACAGACCTTTGTGCAACCATTGGGCCTCCGAGCTCCGACATAATTCTATGTGGTTGACATAAAAAAAACTATTAATAAACCAATAAATGACAACCCTATTTGACTTCTAGCCACCAGTGCAACTTTTAACCAATAATGAATTCTGAGAACTTTTTGCCCTCAGGTCAAATGAAGATGAGTTTTCTTATTGAAACAGTTACTCCTTCTTGTAACTGAGAATTTGACCTTTAAACGATAAAAATATACCTTTGAAGAAGATAAAAAGATATTTTTCTTTATGCAAATTTTCCAAATCCCTCCCTATTTTCCGTGTGGTGACGGACTAAGAATACAAGTGTCACCACCCCATTCATTCCCACGTGTGTTGTCTGAGGCGACTAAGGGAAATAAGCAATTATCATCCATTGCATGAATTGGTGAGCGGCGGCTTGACAATGCTCTCGGTGTAGTTGAGTCCATGGGCGACGGTTGCCATTTGCCGACGGGCCTCGTGGCGTAGTCGGTAGTGTAACCGACTTCCGTGCACGAGGTCGTGGGTTCGATTTCCACTTAGGACAAATATTTGTGTGATGAACACAGATGTTTGTACTGCGTCTGGGTGTTTTCTATCTATTATATGTATGTATTTACAAAAAAAATAGTATATGTATTATATCCGTAATCTGGTACCCATAGCACAAGCATTAAGCTTAGTTTGGGACCAGAGGATGTTGTGTGAAAGTGTCCGTGAATATTTATTATTATTTGCCATCGGATGGACCGTGGCTCGTCGGTAACTACATGCAACAAAAAAAAAATATTATCCTTTCTATCCTCTCCTTAGTATCCTTCTTATCCTTCCTCTCCACCTTCTATACCTTTGCTTGAAGATGGCGAGACGCAAGTGATACCTATGGGGTGGCTTGTTAGCTACGGTAACCGCTTACCATCAGGTTATGGGTATGCTTGTTTCCTTCCACCCACGTAGTTTAAAAAATAAAACACACCACACAATATCTAACACCGCATTAACTAATGCCACATTTTAGTTAACACGGTGTTAGATATTGTGGACAAGAATATTAATTTAGCCAGTTATTTAGTTTTATACGATGTTTATGAGCATATAAGACAATAAAGCAAACTTTTTTGATGGCAAACATTTTAACCACAATGGTTACGGATAACCTGTATAACGACCAAATTCCGTAATAAAGTTTGGCGCCTAAATATCGGACAAACCACAACTTTACCCGATTTTTTAAAATAACAGATTTTTTTTATTTGAGTGTCACTTGAATAATGTTTAGTCTTCTTGGTCTAAAATTCGTTCAAATTTATATTAATTAAGAATTTGTTTAGTGAGTAAAAAAAACTCTTCTCTCTTTCACAGTAGCCAAAGTTAACACAGCACTACATATACACAACAAGTAAACAAAGCACTACATATACACAACAAGTAAACAAAGCACTACATATACACAACAAGTAAACAGAGCACTACATATACACAAGAAGTAAACAGAGTACTACATATACACAACAAGTAAACAAAGCACTACATATACACAACAAGTAAACAAAGCACTACATATACACAACAAGTAAACAAAGCACTACATATACACAACAAGTAAACAAAGCACTACATATACACAACAAGTAAACAAAGCACTACATATACACAACAAGTAAACAAAGCACTACATATACACAACAAGTAAACAAAGCACTACATATACACAACAAGTAAACAAAGCACTACATAAACACAACAAGTAAACAAAGCACTACATATACACAACAAGTAAACAGAGCACTACATATACACAACAAGTAAACAAAGCACTACATACACACAACAAGTAAACAAAGCACTACATATACACAACAAGTAAACAAAGCACTACATATACACAACAAGTAAACAAAGCACTACATATACACAACAAGTAAACAGAGCACTACATATACACAACAAGTAAACAAAGCACTACATATACACAACAAGTAAACAAAGCACTACATATACACAACAAGTAAACAGAGCACTACATATACACAACAAGTAAACAAAGCACTACATATACACAACAAGTAAACAAAGCACTACATATACACAACAAGTAAACAAAGCACTACATATACACAACAAGTAAACAGAGCACTACATATACACAACAAGTAAACAGAGCACTACATATACACAACAAGTAAACAAAGCACTACATATACACAACAAGTAAACAAAGCACTACATATACACAACAAGTAAACAGAGCACTACATATACACAACAAGTAAACAAAGCACTACATATACACAACAAGTAAACAAAGCACTACATATACACAACAAGTAAACAAAGCACTACATATACACAACAAGTAAACAGAGCACTACATATACACAACAAGTAAACAAAGCACTATATATGTGACATCTAAGTCCACCCGTGATCATGAATGCTGTAAATTATTCGAAACGTCGGGATAGTATAAAAATCAAGTAAACGCGATAGATTCCGTAACGTGGTTTTGTTTCAAAAAGCACTACACTTTTTCGTGGCAGTTTTACTTTTATTATATCTATAAAAATTAGTTAACCCTAACACGCGATATCGAGCGATCGACAGAGCTGGCAAACATACCACGCGGTATCGCGTGATTAGCAATCAACGTGTTAATAAAGTTGTTTATTTAGGTAGTTTTGTTACAACACTCATCATGTCCATCCCCTAGCGGTCTTATTAATAAACACGGACTAATACAATAGTATCTTTACTCTAAGTATTTACTCGGTAGTAACCAATTTCGTTATTAATAAACATGGCGTAACAAATGAGTAGGCTAATCCAACTCTACTCTCAGAGTAAAAGTTAAACCTGCAGGCTACATAGCTTAGCAACCGACTAAGGATGGAGTAGGCAAGGCACTACGGCTGGGGTGTGGTGCCGGTATACCTCCTAGTCGTGCACCCCGTGCAACGTCAGCAGTCACCGGCGGCTAAAATTCCGGACAGGACGGGTCTCCGTGTGTCCCTCTGACTCAGCAGAGAAGACGGCGGATAGACCAGGCCTCGGGGACCGTGGGGCCAGATTGGCTCCCCGGGTTCTGGAGAGGAGGGATAGCGGGGCTACAGCGGCCCCTCCCGTCCCAAATCATAAGCCTGATTGGGTGTCCGTGGTTACGTCTCGCGGCCCATAGGAACGAGGGTCTTGGTTTATTCGCCTGGACCGCAAGGAAGACAACCTCTATAATAAATTACCCCAAACCTCAAGCGACGCTCGCCGCGCTATCATCGCCCGTTGGAGTCTTCGGACCGTAGCGGCGCTCCAGCCAACTTTGGATGGATGGATGGGGCGGGGGTACGGAGTCCTCTCCTTCCGACTGGTGCAGGTGCTGTTGGGGCACGGCTGCTTCGGCAAGTACACAGTCGCTAGGAAGGAGGAGACTCCCTGCTACCACCACTGCGATTGCAGCGAGAACTCGGCGCAGCACACGCTCGAGTCGTGTCCGGCCTGGGCTGGGCAGCGCCGAGATCTCGCTGCAGTCATCGGAGAGGACCTGTCGCTGCCGGCTGTTGTGCGAGCTATGGTCGGCAGCTATAGGTACTGAACCCCGGTCGCCGCCTTCTGTGAGGATGTCATCTCGCGGAAGGAGGCGGCGGAAAGGGCCAGGGACGCCGTTGTCTCCTCTGGCCCAACCCGCCGCCGGCGTGGCGTGGGCGCGATTATCTGCGCCTAATGCTACCCTAGCCGAGGCCGCGGGCGGATGGATCGGGGATTATCCGCCGCCCGCGTTGAGCCTACCGCGAAGGTGTGACGTCCCAGGTATGCGGGGACATCATTCAGAGAGGGAGCTCGATGGGGCTAGCCACCGCGTGGACCACTGAAGAGAATACACGCGGTACCAGTGGTCCGCCGAGTACCTACGGGTGGATGAGGGCGCACGTCGGTTTTTAGTGGGCAGTCAAATGGCGTTCGACTCATTCTTTTTACTTTTAAAATACAAGGGTTACCATTGTGTACGCGTTAATCCAAGCGTAAGGAATGCTTAGCTAGTCCGTGCTTACTCCGTGTTTATTAATAACATTTCAAACACCCAGTGGATAAGCTAGTGGACTGTATTTTATAATGTATGATTATTATGCTGGCTAGTAAACAACTTTGAAAAAATACAAATGCAAGTAATATTCAACGATGAATATGGAAGCTTGGATCGCAACTCACCCTAAATCCAGCAGTAGACACGCTCCTTAGGGCTTCGATGTAATCACCAGATATCAGGATATCACAGAGGAGTCCTCGAGGTTTACCGTAACACCATAAGAGTTCGTTGGTCATGGAGATTCACAAGAAAAAGTTATTATAATAGGCACTGAGTCCCGTGCGCGCGCGCGTTACGTTAATTCAAGATATGCAATACATCAGTCCATTCAATGTTGCCACACTCAGTACGGTATGGCGAGTATTGCCCATACAAGAGGTGAATCACTCCACCAGAAGTAAAAGATCATCACGATCTCAAGCTGAGGTTTCTCCCTCGTTGAATATTAACACTTATAGAATTACTTATGCAATTTAAGCCAACAGGCGTAACCACCCAGCTACTCCTTGGATAGTCTGGGAGTAGTTAGTCCGAGAGAAAGCTTGGATTAAGGTAGGAGTAGACTATTTTTATTAATAAGACGGTAGGAGTTTATCTATCCGCCATCACCCACGATCACAAAGTTTATTTGATATTCAATGTCACAATATTTAACGTAAGTTCTTACTAATATTATAAACGCGAACGTTAGTTGGTTTGTTTGTTTAGTACGCTTTCACACCAAAACTACTGAACCAATAGTTATGAAATTTTGCATACTTATACAGTCTGGAGTTAGGAAAGGACATAGGCTACTAAAAATGTGTGTTTCCCGCGGGATAGTAATGTTTACATGGAAATATAACTAATGTAATGTACTATGTGTATGTATTGTAAGTCAACGCGGACGGAGTCGTGCGCAGATTCTAGTTATCAATAAATAATTAAACTTCCATTGGTTTTCACTGAAGCGTCAAAACGACACAAGTCAAAAGTTTTCCATTTCAACTTCGTAACAAATTTCTGAACGTTTCTCGTAAAATAAATACGTGGATTTATTACTTATGCTATTTTCCTTTAAGTATTTTGATGAGTTCTATTCTCAGCAGGTAAATTCAACTTAGCGAAATTTCAGTTAGATGTATAAGACAAAATTAATTTTGGTTTGAAATGTTGTCAGTGATATATTTTGGTCCACACAAATTCTTTATTGGATTCGTTCTTAGTAGATATATTAGTACCTTGGTGTAATTCTATCCACTAGACTTACATCTTATTCTACAAAAAAAATCTACATAAACTCTTAATTACTATCTTTCATTTTGGAAAATAACAGGATTGCTCGATTTCCCACTGAAGAAATGTCTTCCATTTCCAGTGGTCTGCCAATACAGGCAGAGAAACGGCATGGCGGGTTTATTTAGTGGGCGAGGGCTCCACACTACTCTATTTTTGCCCCGAATGACGGGGTGTGTGGTTAGGTTAGAATTTTCCAGCCATAAAAAAAAAGCTAGTTCGATTTAATTTTTCTATGTAGATAAGCAATTCAACACTGTGAAGCTATTTAAATATGTTATATTCGTAGCATCATAGGTAAACAAGTGCATTGTACTATTCGAAAGATGGGTCGTAGAGTCACTTTATAAACAACTAGCCTATGGCTCCTCCGTAGGAAAAAGCGGGGTTATAGTGAGATAAAATGTACACTTGTCAGTTTTTAAGTCTAATCAAGAGTTTTCAAACAAAAAAGCTTCATCAAAATCCGTTCATCAGTTTTTGCGTGACGTGCGAATAAACAAACAGACGAAATTCTAAATAAAATTGTTTTGTGTTCAGACACGCCTAAATAGCCTAATAAAGTATTTTTTTCTCAAATATAATTATTAGACTTAGCTTTGCTACAGTTTTATAATATGTAGTTAAGATAGGATACGGATACCCTGTTCGTTGCCCCGAACGACGGGGTGTGGAGCTAGGTACATTTTTTCCCGCCTAAAAAAAAGAGGATATGATACGAATATTAAGCAAAAAGTATATCTTTAAACATTATTGACAGTAGTTTAGTGGTTTCATTTGAAGGGGGTTTCCATTTTTATGAAAAAAAAAAAAGATATCAATCAATCAATCAGCCTATTGCAATCCACTGCTGGACATAGGCTGGTCTCCTAACACGCGCCATTGCACACGGTCCTCTGCCTTCCGCATCCAGTCTGTCCCAGCGACCTTTTTGAGGTCGTCGGTCCACCTAGCTGGGGGCCGTCCTACCCTACGCTTACCAAGTCGCAGTCTCCACTTTAGGACACGCTGAAAAAAAAATATAATTAGGTATATAATTAAACAAAATTTAATTATTTCATTATTATGCTATTTCCTGCTAAAACCGATTATTTATTCTCGAATCATTACAATCCCACTTTTGGGCTCGAGTCACCTCTCAGGTTGAGGGGGATGCAGTCCGTAGTCCACCAAGCTGGCCCAGTTACCAGACGATTAGCTTCTGATATTTCCAGAACTTCGCCACCCATATTACTTGAGATTAAAGTCTCCAAGATTGCAAAACGTGACTTATCCCCTTCTGAACTAAGTGGAGGTCAGATCCTTTAGATTATCGCAGCTTACGCAACACATATACCACTGGGGAGATCATACGTGTCGAATTCTCAGAGTCTACGAGCGGGGTTTGAATACTGAAAAATATAAAGCTGATACGCACATACATAAATATATTAATTATTATATAACTATTATAAAGCTACCTAGCTGGAACATTTAAGATATTTGAGATAAAAATACTGTATTAGGCTATAGAGGCGTGTCTGAACACAAAACAATTTTATTTGTATTTTGTTCGCAAATTACGCAAAAACAACGGGCCACGTGGCGTAGTCGGTAGTGTAACCGACTTCCGTGCACGAGGTCGTGGGTTCGATTCCCATTCAGGACAATTATTTGTGTGATGAACACAGATATTTGTACTGCGTCTGGGTGTTTTCTATCTATTATATTTAAGTATTTACAAAAAAAAAGTAGTATTATGTATTATATCCGTAATCTGGTACCCATACCACAAGCGTTAAGCTCAGTTTGGAACCAGAGGACGTTGTGTGAAAACTGCTGAACGGATTTTGATGCAACTTTTTTATTTGTTATCTCTTGATTAAATTTAACAACTGGTATACATATTCTTATTACGCTACTATATCGTGAACCTGAGATATAACCTAAAAACTAGCTTTTGGCTGCAGCGGATCCGCGGGCAAAGGCTAGTCTGTATATATATTCAAGCCTCGCTCGTGGCTATCATTTTCTACATATTATTATTTCGCAACTTGTGATCTTGAAGAAGATTATGAGGTTCCATCCATCCATCCATCAGCCTTTCATCGTCCACTGCTGGACATAGGCCTCCCCAAAATGGGGGTTTTACCATAATCGCCACGCTTGGCAGGAGGGTTGGCGATCGCAGTGGATGTTTTTAGTACACAGGGTAACACTTCAAATTCAAATTCAAAAATATCTTTATTTCATAGGCCTATTAAATAGCACTTAAAATCTTCAAGAATACACTAATAATCAACACGAGCGCCTGAGGCGAGTGCATCCGCAATAACAAAGTGGCGATTGCAATCGCCACAAGCGGCCGGATTCCAAAGTAAAGCCTTTCATGAGAAGAACCCGGCAAGAAACTCATGGGCCACTTTTTTAAATTGCCAATTTTAATATAATCTTTATAACTAAAATGACATTATATCATACAAAACAATTTTGAAAAATAATGAATGAGGAGCAACTCAAGCCCATTTTGTTTTGTCCTCAAGATAATCCGAAACAGTGTAATAACCTTGATTACAAAGTCTAATTTTTATGGCTTTCTTAAACTTATTTAGTGGCATGTTTCGGACATTTTCAGGAATCTTATTGTAAAAGCATATACATTGCCCCATTAAAGATCTACTAATTCTGTGGAGACGAGTACTGTGTGCAATAAGATTGCCTTTGTTCCTAGTATTAATGTGATGAACATCGCTATACTTATCAAAACATCCGATGTTTTTCTTGATATACAACAGATTTTCGTATATAAATCGAGACACAACAGTTAGAATATTCATTTCTTTGAATTTCTGTCTAAGGGAAACTCTCGGGCCCAGATTATAGATTGCACGAACAGCTGCCCGGTCCCCGGTAATCCCTTAGTCGGCTTTTACGACTCCCATAGGAAGAGACGGGGTGAAGCTATTCTTGGTGCCGGCCCCACACTGCACTCATGAGGTTAGTCGTGTAGAAAATTTGGATCAGAAATTACGATGTTTTAAATACAAGAACATAAATTATGATTAAGCTTCGTGTTATGATTTTTCCTAGAACCATGGCAAATATATTTAGATATTTTTATATATATTTTTAGCATTTGACATGCTTAGCACTATACATTAAACACAAAGTGAAAAATATGAAATCGAAAATAACAGTCATTTTAAAATTAAGTTTACCTGGTCGGTATAATGTATGAAAATACTTCCGACAGATGGCGCAGGCGTCACCCAAAGACGTTAAGTATGATGTGTTATCGAAATTAGCAGTCAGGAGCAATTGTCAGGATGGCTGAATTGGCAAAGCATCTGGACGGTATCCAGGAGATGCAGGTTCAAATCCTGCTCCTGACTGTTATTTTCGATTTCACATTTTTCACTTTGTGTTTAATGTATAGTGCTAAGCATGTCAAATGCTAAAAATATATATAAAAATATCTAAATATTTATAGGGTTTGCGTCATTATTAGGTAAAAATCTTAATTGTAAAATTAAGTTTACCTGGTCGGTATAATGTATGAAAATACTTCCGACAGATGGCGCAGGCGTCACCAAAGACGTTAAGTATGATGTGTTATCGAAATTAGCAGTCAGGAGCAATTGTCAGAATGGCTGAATTGGCAAAGCATCTGGACGGTATCCAGGAGATGCAGGTTCAAATCCTGCTCCTGACTGTTATTTTCGATTTCACATTTTTCGCTTTGTGTTTAATGCATGGCAATTATAGCAATATTTGGACGATATTTTATACAGCCTTCTCCCATACTGTTATTTTCGATTTCACATTTTTCGCTTTGTGTTTAATGCATGGCAATTATAGCAATATTTGGACGATATTTTATACAGCCTTCTCCCATTATTTTATTTATTGATAAATATATGTATACATTACTATTATTACTATACCGGGTGTCAATAACTTCATACCGATAACTCCGGGCAAAGATGTCATCAAATAATTGTAATAATATGCCCCATAACATTTTCGTCGACAATGACGGGTTACTAAGTTATAAGCAATTTTGATGTGAAACATCTAATGCGGAGGGAGGGTAAAATCTGCTGTTAGCGTGGCGACGCTTTTAATGTACCTACTTGTCCCGTTCAAATCTTGCACGTTAAATTTGACACACTTCCCGGTTTCCAATTGAGCTGAAATTTTACACGCATGTGTATATCACGTGAAAATGCAATATTATGATGACATGGAGCTGATCTGATCATGGAGCTGGAAGGTGGACATAGGAACTCTATAATGAAACGGCGTAACCCCATCGAGTTTGGGCTCGCATGATTCGTCTTGCCGAGTACTTTGTGCTCAGATGGTATCCAGGGGCTGATGATAAAGCTGGAAGGTGGCCACAGTAACTCTTTAATGAAATGACGCAACCCCGTCCAGTAAGGGCTCGTTTGAAATATCCTGACTAGAACTTCAGTCATAGATGATATCCAGGGTCTGATGATGGAGCTGGAAGGTGACCATAGGCACTCCGTTTTAACACGACATAACTCCATCGAGCTTGGGCTCGTATGATTTGTCTTGACGAGTGCTTTGTCTCTAGATAGTATCCATGGTCTGACGATGGAGCTGGAAGGTGGCCACAGTAACTCTGTAATGAAACTACGCAACCCTATCGAGTTTATACTTGTTTGATTCGTCTCGAGGAGTACTTTGTCAAGTTATGATCATTTTATTTCTACAAAATAATTTCGATGTTTTCACATCTGCTAGACGTCCCGCGACGTCTAGTTTTTTTTTAACCGCCATTGAATAATTTGGGGGCCTCATGGCGTTGTCGGTAGTGTAATCGACTTCCGTGCACGAGGTCGTGGGTTCGATTCCCACTCAGGATAATTATTACACAGATATTTTTACTGCGTCTGGGTGTTTACTATCTATTATATGTATGTATTTACAAAAAAAAAGTAGTATATGTATAATTATATCCGTAATCTGGTACCCATAGCACAAGCGTTAAGCTTAGTTTGGGACCAGGACGGTTACAGAGGACGTTGTATGAAAATGTCCGTGAATATTTATTTATTTATTATTTAATTGACAACGCGACTAAAAAACATGACGAAGGTTTCAATCCATTATAGTTTTTGGAGTAAATTCGTGATTAATAGGCTTATTACCTAAAATCGAATTTCAATTGAAAATAATTAAAAAGAAATTGCAATTGTCATGAAAAGACCGATGCAATTTCCATTACCTGGGGGTTTCAGGCCCCTTAGAATGTAATTCACAATATCGTATGGACATCGTTTCGTCTTATTTGTGATTGTCAGAGACATCGACGCGTGATGTCACAATAATCGCTCACCCAATCACGGTGATCTCTCAATCAATGACAATGACACGATACGATGTCGATACGATTTAGTGTGTTACATTGTACGGGCCCAGAATTGAGTACTGAACCCATCGTATCAACTATCGGTACGATGTCATTTACGCCCTGTATACTTAAACTATATATGTATTTTCATATTCTATAGGTTTAATTTTACAATTGGACAAATAGTTGATTAGCTGGTGTGATCCGGATGACCTCTGTATCTGTATCCGCGATGTTTTATTTTTAAAATTTGCATATAAAATTAATTAAATGAGTAATTGAACCCAAACCGGCTGTCACTGCAGACGAGCCATGGTCCATGTGATGGTAAGTGATACCATTAATGGACTAACATTATTGCCACCGTTAACCGAATTCGCGAATGGGAAATGAACCAATGGACGGTTATCTCTTGCTACAACCAAAGTCTAGACGCATCCGCACACGGAGCGTCGCACTTTCACGGGAGGCCTTGCGGGTGGCGGACGTTCCCCGGCCTATCCACCCGCAGCCTCGACCCAGTCGCTGGCGGGGGTTCGGGCCTGTAGAAGGATCAGGCTCCCTGGCCCTCCCCGCCGCTTCCTTCTGCAAGATGACCTCCTCGCAGAAAACAGCGACCGTGGCCCAATTCCTGTCGCTGTCAAGCATCGCTCTGACGACGCTCGGCAGCGAGAGGTCCCCCCCTATTGCCGCGATGAGCTGCTTGGCCCAAGCCGGGCACAACTCGAGCGTGTGCCGCGCCCTGTCCTCTTCGCAGCCGCAGTGGTGACAGCCCGTAGTCACTTCCCTCCTTGCGAATATGTGCAGATATCTGCCGAAGCAACCATGCCCCGACAGCACCTGCACCAGTCGGAAGGTAAGGACTCCGTGCCGTCGCCCCGCCCAATTCTCCAGCACCTGCTGGAGCGCCCCTGCCAAAGACCGGCCCGGGGCGCTTCCAGCCGCTCACTTGCTACCCTAGCAACAATAATGCAATGGATGGTAGCCGTTTACCTTCGCCTTCGTCACCTTGTATGCTAGCCGCATAAAAGAAAAGGGTCGTGATAATAGTATTGTTACTATAATTTTATTTTGAAGGGAATCTAAATAAAATTTAAAAGTAAATAAAGATTTCATAATAAGCAAATTTTTCATTACTAAAAGCAGCCAAGAAAATACTGAAACCTTAGAAATGAGAGGCGAGGCTCGACAAAGATTTGATTACTACTCAAATTCAAATTCAAATTCAAAAATATCTTTATTTCATAGGCCTATTAATTAGCACTTAAAATCGTCAAGAACACTAATAATCAACACGAGCGCCTGAGGCGAGTGCATCCGCAATAACAAAGTGGCGATTGCAATCGCCACAAGCGGCCGGATTCCGAAGTAAAGCCTTTCATGAGAAGAACCCGGCAAGAAACTCATGGGCCACTTTTTTAAATTGCCAATTTATTACAATTTAATATAATCTTTATAACTAAAATGACATTATATCATACAAAACAATTTTGAAAAATAATGAATGAGGAGCAGCTCAAGCCCATTTTGTTTTGTCCTCAAGATAATCCGAAACAGTGTAATAACCTTGATTACAAAGTCTAATTTTTATGGCTTTCTTAAACTTATTTAGTGGCATGTTTCGGACATTTTCAGGAATCTTATTGTAAAAGCA
This sequence comes from Leucoma salicis, assembly GCA_948253155.1. NCBI lineage: Eukaryota > Metazoa > Arthropoda > Insecta > Lepidoptera > Erebidae > Leucoma > Leucoma salicis. The sequence continues at coordinate 27,861,418 of OX411804.1, read as the reverse complement.
TATACATTGCCCCATAAAAGATCTACTAATTCTGTGGAGACGAGTACTGTGTGCTAACTTTATTATATAGCGGAGGATTTTGCTTGAGGTTGTTTTATCGTTATCTATAGGGTGACTCAGGTGGATGGCTAGTGAGAGCCTCGTGCAGGCACTAGAGAACTCAGAGCGTACAACGTGTTCTCGAAAATAAATAGACGTTGAATGAAACATCAGGTTCCCATCCTGCCCGTGACTGTTATTTTTGATTTCACATTTTCGCAGTTTGTATTAATTTATAAGGCTAGTGCCCGTTTTCACCAACGATCCCTAAACTGTCCCATAAGTAGGAATTCCTTAGTCTAAGGCATCCCTTAAATACATCCTTTAACTAAATTCATTCTCACCAAGCTAAGAGACACTTAACTAGGGGCTGCTTAGTAAGGTGACAGATTTTTATGTCATAGTATATAGTATTTTTATGTTCCAAAAGCCGAACTTTTGCGGAAAACTTCTTTAAACTCTATTTTCACAGCATTTCTGAACATAATAAAGTAATATACATTTTCAACACGATATAATCAACAATTAATGTTATATACAATATGGTTTTAGCATCAAATAGCTACAAATTTACAATTATGATTAGGCGGTATGACGACATATCTTCGTCTTAAAAAAAAGTGCGCCTCTATCTAACTGACAGTGACAGCGGTGACATTGGTATATTGAGATTCAGACATGGAAGCAACATGTATATCAGGTTATATTTGTACTAATTGTAATTAATTAAAACAGATTCATTATTTTCGGGCTTTCGGCTGCGCATTTTCTTCAATCTGCATACTATATAAAAGTACTCTGTGATACAGTTTAAGTTGTTGTTTGTTTTCAGTTTTAATATAAAATAATGGCCGAGAAAATAAAGCGTTCGTACATTTATCTCAATGGTTCGTACCTGTCATCGGGATATTCTAAAATGTGCTAAATTTTTTGTAATAAAAACGACACACTTTCCTTAGATAACCTATACCTTGTAAAAAGTCTTTATCGTCATAGGTAACTATCTTATGAAAAAATCTGGTCTTTAACGAAAAATACGTGGCCAGGATAATAATTTAGAGTTTTCTAATAACTCTACAGTCTCAATCGCTTCAACACTATCCAAAAACTCACATAATAGATCTTCCATTTTAACGAAATAATCAAGAACGCGAGATTTACGTCATACCACTTAGTTAGGGAAAGGTTAGGGGCTCAATATTCGGGCCCCTAAATATAAGTGGTCCCTTTAGACTTTAGGTGTCACCTAAATTTTGGTGAAAATAAAACTAGCGCTAAGTGTTACCTAAATTGCCTTAAGGCAAGGTTACTTAAAATTTAGGGAACATTGGTGAAAACGGGCATAAGCATGTCAAATGCTTAAAATATATACCTAAAATAAAATCTGCCGTGTGGGGCCGGCTTTAGAATTGTCCCACCCCTCTCTGCCCACGGGAGTCGTAAGAGCCGACTGAGGGAATACCGGGGGAGTGGTCAGCAGTACTCCCTCGAGTATTAACAACATCCACTGCGATTGCCAACCCCCCTGCCAAGCGTGGCGATTACGCCATTATCCCCCATGATGGGACCGCTCGCTGTGGTGTTCTCTTGGGGAGGCCTATGTCCAGCAGTGGACATTTAAAGGCTGATGGATGGATGGATGGAAAATAAAATCAGATATTTACAATAAATTATACTTTTTCCTTATTCACAAATAATTTGTAAGTACTTTAAAATGTGGCGGAGCATGTCAAATGCTAAAAAATATCACAATAAATTAATATTAATTTTTTTTCGCTAATCAGCAACAATTAAATATTTTATAATTTACAAATAGATAATGTACGGTCATTTGGATTAAACGTACTTAATTGATTTTAAAATTTGTGTTTTGCATTAAAAATTTATTCGGCGAGTTTTAGGAGCTCTTAAGTAGCTCTAACATTAGTTTAAGTACTGATATTAAAGAAATACGAGTAAGTGAGTTACGTTAGTAGCCTCCCGGATCTTTTCAATAAGAATCTTTGTTTCCGTAACTAGGGCATACCGAGCGTACGTACCATGCTCACTAAGAACATATCTGAGAAGCATAATATAGAACAATTCTGTAAAATGCCACAGTTCACATAAAGGACATTGCAATATTACGAGTAATGGTATTGACGGTAAACTTACCAAAGCGAAGGCATACATAAAAATGCCATACACGGGCATCTTTGACCATATTTACCTACTTAAATAAAAATAAATATAAATCGGAAGAATATAATCAGTTTGAAGCCTACCAAAGACTGTTGATTATAATTAATAAGTAAAAAAAAATATGAATTAGCCCAATTCTTTGCCATTATAAAACGATAGCCATAATTATGACAGTTGTTTTTTTATTCTAAAACGAACTGCACCGTTAGTGGCCAATAATAATAGTGTTGTAGCTGTGGTACAATATTATTCTAATTTATACGAACATCGAACACAATTTGAAATACGAACATAAATACAGGTTGGTAGGCAGGTATAGGAAAGCAAAATGTTTTGACAATGCATTTGTGTGTACCCACGAACTAGCGCGAAGTAGGAGTACAATCTAGTTCAGTGCGGCGGATGCTTCTACTGCAATTTGTGTTATTGTGAATAAAACCTGGAATATTACCGTTGCCAGCGCACAGTTCGTATTCGAGATAGTTATTGTTAAAGTGGAGCAACAACAATGATATCCACTTTTTTTATGTTTGCAATGCAATGGCATTTGTTTTTCCAATTCTATGTTTGCATATTAAATAGGAAAATAAAAGCTAAATTCTGTACATTGATTAATTTGATAGTAGATTTATTAACGTTTTTTTCACAGACACAATATTTCACAGCACTTTTGGCTAAAAACCCAGCTTACGTTAATCACCAAGTATGGTCTTCTATAAGTATATAGATTTCTTCATTCCAAACCAAAATAATTGTTATCAACTTTAAAAAGCTATTAATTATTCCTTTTGGTAGAGCATTGCTTATCCAAGTATGAATGGGCTAGCTCGATCGGGGAAGTACCACCCTCTCACCAAACTGTACGTACTCTTACCGTTGTGTTTCGTATGGTAAGTGAGAGTGCCGAAGACCAAAACCTATCTTCTTTAAACACAAAGTGGAAAATGTGAAATCGAAAATAACGGTCACGAGCAGGATTTGAACCTGCATCTTCTGGATACCATCCAGAAGCTTTGCCAATTCAGCCATCGTGACAACTGCTCTAGACTTCTAATTTCGATAACACATTCATACTTAACGTCCTGGGTGACGCCTGCGCCATCTGTCGGAAGTATTTACATACATTATACCGACCAGGAAAACTTAATTTTGCAATTAAGATTTTTACATAATAATGACACAGTCCTATAAATATTTAGAAATTTTTATATATATTTTTAGCATTGGACATGCTTAGCCATATACATTAAACACAAAGTGGAAAATGTGAAATGTATGAATGTGTTATCGAAATTAGCAGTCAGGAGCACGTTGTCACTATGGCTGAATTGGTAAAGCATCTGGACGGTATCCAGGAGATGCAGGTTCAAATCCTGCTCGTGACTGTTATTTTCGATTTCATATTTTCCATTTTGTGTTTAATATATATGGCTAAGCATTTCAAATGCTAAAAATATCAATATAACCAATACCTTATCTACAATTATAAAAACCATTTATTATGACAACGAAAAACTCATTTAAAACAAATTAATAGTCTAAAATAAAATTTCGATACATTATTATTTCAACCCGTGGGAGATTAATCAAATTAAATTAACGCAAAGCCCGACATTTTGTTTGCGAATAATTAAATACTTATAAATCAAACCGAGCACTGAACAGGACTTCATTAAAATTTCTCATAAATATTGAGATTAGGTTCGCAATTAGTTTACTTAATGGAAATGGATTCCTTTTAACTCAAAATGTATTTAGCTGTGTTAAACGTATTCGCTGGAAGACGAACTAACAGGTGGGCTGTAGGTATGTGGTATCTACAGCTCATGATATATATCACAATATTTTACAAAAAGAAAGAAAAATATACCTTCCTGCTTGCGTCTGAGGCCTTTTATACTACGCAAATGGCAAACAAGCATATGGTCCACTTGATCGTGAACGATGATCTTAAAAACGCTAGCAACACAAGAGTCATCAATCGCCCGTCACCAATTTCTATGAAATTCTATGAAATTGGTGACGGTCAAAAAATATCGAGCCAGAAAATCGATGTCTGGAAATTTAATATAATGTAACTCGAGTTTGATGGTTCTATTAGAGTGAATTCAGGCTGTCAAGTTCAATACAACTATTGATCATATAAAAAACATCTCAACTCACAACTATGGAGCGTATCGTAAGGATATTTTATTACTTCAAAACAAAGGTGAAAATGTGAAATCGAAAATAATAGTCACGAGCAGGATATTTTTGATTTCACATTTTCACCTTTGTGTTGATTTAATATACATCCATCCATCAGCCTTTTAACGTCCTCTGTTGGACATAGGCCTCCCCAAGAGAACGCCACAACGAGCGCTCCCGTCATGGGGGATAATGCCTAAGGGATGAATTATATTAGACCGGGCCGTGTCCGGACCGGGCCGTGGCCGGGGCGGCGCCCCGGAGCGGGGCTCGTCCGTGCTGCACGTTTATATTACACCGAGTGTTTAACGAGTTTGCAGCCGCCACGGTCGCTACAATACAGTGTAGTGGTGTGAATAATTTCCGATTATTGCATTATTTATTTAATAATAATGGAGTTTTCTGTACTGGAGTTGGCTGCTATTGCAATATCTATCGATGAAGAAGAAGCAGAAGCAAAGTGTAAGAAGAACCAGGTCAAACGAAAATGGGGCGTGCATCCTCTTTGGAGAAGGCGTAAAATTGACGGAGAATTTAATACTCTATGTAGATACTTACCAGACAATGAAGAGAAATTCTTTGGATATTTTAGAATGTCCAAAGAAAACTTTGACATTTTACTGAATGAACTAAAGCCCGCCCTTACAAGACAGCAGACAAGATTCAAGACGCCGATAGAACCCAAACAACGATTAGCAGTATGTTTAAGGTACCTAATACTACGAAATAATTACACTTTTACTATAAACTAAACACATTATAGCTATGCCGTCGACGAAGACACGCCACTCCACTTTCTTGTCAATGGTACTCTATAATATTAGTGTACACTAGCTGTATTAACTTTGTTTAATAATACTACTGCAGCCTGAGGTTTCATCCGTGTTCCCACGGGATACTCACGTTACTACGGGATACAATTATATATCAGTTATATAGTTTTGAAGCCTTTTCAGTTTCTTATAATAAAACGAACAACACACAACAGGTACAGCTTATAATATTGGTACCGAAATAGGTTAGACCTGGGACACGGACATAGGATACTATTTATCTCATGGGAACGGATGTATCCCGTGGTAACGCGGGTGAAACCGCAGGGAACAGCTTGTAAGTTTTATAAATAATTACTAGATATTTAGATATCAATCAAATATTTATTTAACTTTTTCATGAACGTAATGAACTCCAAACATTTTCACGATATTTAAGGCATTCACAACATGTTTACTACATTAATTACTACCAACACGTGGGAAAAGGAAGAATATTCCAATATATTTATTTTATGATTCTTCAATCTGGTTAGTCGAATTTTGGGGGGTGCTACTGGAAGGGTTGAACTCCGTAAAAAATGTTGATATATCTGTGTCTATAGAATTATCATTTTGTTGTGTCACCGGTGGCGCCGGTGGCGGCGGAGGAGGAGGGGTTGGAGTACTCGTAGATGGTAATGGTGATGATGAAAGCGATGACGACATATAAGAGTTAGGATCAGAGCTCAACCATTCCCATTCTAGGTCCTGAACGACTTGGAATATTCTTCCTTTTGCCAAGTGTTGGTAATAGGGCGAGAATCTTTTTATTGTCGGAATCAAGCCTTTGAAAAAAGCATCGATATGGTCAACTTCCTCTGTTTTTTTTTTATTTTCAATAATATATTTCATTAGTGTAGCTGAAGCCGAAGGCTGTAACGATGTTTCTATTTGCGGACGAGCACGAGCCTTATGTTTTTTTACTATACTTGTATTTTGGGATGAATTACGTGAAGTATTAGATATAGTTGCGTTTTGGGGCAAAATTACAGTTGTTGGAGTATCAGCTATTGTAGTTGTTAGAGTATCAGCTAGTGCAGTTATTGGAGCATCAGGTAGTGCAGTTGTTGGAGTATCAGTATAAGCTTCAGAATCATTGTCGTTTGAAATATTTTCGATCACTTCTCTATCTTGTATATGAGCAACCAAAAATTGGAGCATATCCTCATATTTATATTTTTTTACTTTGGTTGCTGCTTGTCCACTTTTTAGTTGTCTTTTGTTGAGGTTTTTTTTTAAACTGGTCTCTAATATTTGTCCACCTTGTTTTACAATCGTTAGCTGAAACAAATATAACCCTTTATTTAATATAGAACAAAATATAATTACAATAAATGAATATTAAAAAATAAATGGGATATCAATAGTTGACCATTTCAAACTTCAAACATAAATATAATAATATATTAGGTTATATCAGAAGATGTACTCGACATTTTTTTTTTTTCAGATACTTGGCAACTGGAGATTCCTACTTGACCATTTCGTACAGTTTTCGGTTGGGTCATACAACAGTCCATCAAATTGTAAACAACACATGTCGTGCTATTGTTAAAATACTTATGAAAAAAGAAATGCCACAACCGTCAGAGGATAAATGGAAATTGATAGCGCATGACTTCGAAACATTGTGGAAATTTCCTAACTGTATTGGTGCATTGGATGGAAAGCATTTTGTCATTGAGGCACCACCTAATAGCGGATCTATTTTTTATAACTATAAGAACACGTTTTCCATCATACTTTTAGCCCTTGTTGACGCGCGTTATAAATTTATTACAGTTAACGTTGGATCATATGGAAGAAATAGCGATGGTGGTATTTTGGCGAAGTCTAGTTTAGGACAACGACTAGAAAATCGAACAATGAGTGTACCTCCAGCAAGTCAATTACCTAACTCGGATATAATAGCACCATTCGTTATAGTAGCTGATGAAGCGTTTCCTTTGAAAACGTATATAATGCGACCTTACCCAGGTAGCCAGACAATAGGGGATAATGCAAAAAAATATTTTAACTATAGATTAACGCTAGCACGACGTCTAGTTGAATGTGCTTTTGGTATTTTAGCACAAAGATTCAGATTATTTTTTAGAAGAATCAAAATGGCCCCTAAAAATGTTGATAATGTTATATTAGCTGCTTGCATACTTCATAACTATTTACGCAACAAAGATGACATAGCTTTTATACCACGTGATACAGAATTAAGGCAGTCTCTACTACATCAACTACGACCACAAGATCACGGACAATCTACTAACGATGCATTTGCGGTCAGAGAAATATTTAAAAATTACTTTTTGTCACCGGCCGGACATTTTTAATAATGGGTTCATATAATGGTTCCTAAAAATAACCTGTTTGCCATACCAGTACAACTCAGATAAAATTATAGAAAAGGGATTATATCCTCAATCATTGCGGTAGCCCTTCGATTATACCTTACCTTAATGCTTTAAGGTAAGGTATAATCGAAGGGCTACCGCATGCTTGTTGAGACTCAATTTGTTATGTAAAAACCTGTAGGTAACCCTAAAAAACGAATAACATTAGAAATAAATAATAATGATTGAAATCAATACAAAAATGTAAGTAATATATATAGCTACTTACATAATTTCAATAAATTGATTATTATGTTACTGACCTGTTTTATTTAATTCGTTTCCAATCGAAGTCCATATGGATGTTTTGAACTTTGTATCCAAGTATTTTTGATGCGACATATCATAGAGTTCAGGATACTTTCGGACGTGTTCTATCAGTTTTTCATCGTCCATTATTCGCAAAGTCGTGCAACAAGGTACCCAAAAAATAATCTTTAAGTATCACGTGGGTAAACTGAGCTGCGGTGAAACAAAAACAACGTGCGTGGTCCCTCACTAAACATTCGTTGCACACTGCCCGTACGCAGCACGGCGGAGTGTTCGTATTATAACGGGACGTGGTGGGGACGGGGCGGAACCGTGCAACAGCCGTGGTGTTAAACGAGCGTCATCCGGGCCCGGACGAGCCACGGATGATGCACGGTGTAATATAGATTGTTCCATACAAAATGTATGTAACGTTTCAAATCCGTGCCCCGTCCGGGACACGTACGATCCCCGGCCCGGACACGGCCCGGTCTAATATAATTCATCCCTTAATCGCCACGCTTGGCAGGCGGGTTGGCGATCGAAGTGGATGTTGTTAATACTCGATTTAATATGGCTAATGCTAAAAATATATATAAAAATATCTAAATATTTTATAACTTATACAAAAGACAGAAAGAAAATAATCGTTAACATCACCCTTTTTTTTTGTTAAGTCGAGGAAATATGTACATAACTGCACACCCCGTCGTTCGGGGCAATGAACAAGGTAGTGTGGGGCCCTTACTCACTAAATAAACCCGCCGTGTGCCGTCTCTCCGCCTATATTGGCGGGCCACCGGCACCATATTACATTCCTTCAGTGGTATCATCACCCTACCCTTATCCCAGATTATTTTGTTGGGGTCGACTTCCTCGGTTTTAGCTGATCTACCAATATTTACTTACATAGATCAACAGCTTATCTGAACTCCAAGACCGAATTAAGGGGACGACTGCGACCTTAAAACAAGACGATTTGAGAAGATTTTTAATAAAATAATAATAAATATTCACAGACATTTCACACAACGACCTCTAGTCCCAAACTAAGCTTAACGCTTGTGCCATGGGTGGGTACATTATTATTTTATGGGTAATTACTTTTTTTTGTAAATACAGTAAAACTCGCTAAGACGATTTTGAACGGACCCAGCCAAAAACGCGTCTTAGGCGGGAAAGCGCATTATGCGGGATTGGGAAACTAAAAGATATCGTTTACAAATTTCGTGTACTTATGCACTGAATTATAGGCATATGCATGTATTTATGAATTTGATAGTGTGTTATACTTATATTTTGTATATGAACATAATTTATTACATCATAGTTTCTTATTGTAATTTATAATGACATTACTTAAAGTAATCACGTATTTGGGGTTGACAAATAGATTTTGATACATTAGTAATGACAAGGCTTTCAATGTAATTTAACTGTTGCAGTACGTGGGTACTGCATATTAATATTTTCTGGGAGACTTGAGTTTCTGCAGTATCCAGGGGTTCTTGGGTGAATGTTGGGGACATTGATATTTGTGTAGAACTAGTTTTTTTTTAAATAATTTGACATCTGTCAGTTGAAAACGATTCTCCCTAGGGCCGAACAGTGTTACTTTCAACCCGCTCCTCAGACAAACTTCTTTATTATTAAACATACTTTCCGAGTATGAATAATGAAAAATAATATTAATTTGTTATATAAATCAAAAGTTATGTGCAAATAGTACCCCATAGTTGATAAGAAGGACAAGTACACACTCATAGTTCTAGCCTTGGTTAGTTTTTTGGTTACTTATTGATTTAAGATCTATTTCTTTCCGATTCTACCAATAAATTGAAAACTAAAGTAGCGGGATATAACGTATACAAGGTTTTAAATCTAATCAACAAGCTGTCAAAAAAAAAGTTGCATCAAAATTCATTCCGTAGTTTTTGCAGCGTGATGTGTAAATAACAAACAGAAAAAAATTCTAAAAAATTGTTGTGTTTGGAGACATTTACTCAAATATTTTAAATGTACATAGATGTCTCTATTACAGCTTTGTAATAGCATATTAAAAGAACACAAAGTGAAAAATGTGAAATCGAAAATAACAATCACGAGCAGGATTTGAACCTGCATCTTCTGGATACCGTCCAGATGCTTTGACAATTCAGCAATCGTGACAATTGATCCTGACTTCTAACTTCGATAACACATTCACATTTAACGTCTTTGGGTGACGCCTGCGCCATCTGTCGGAAGTATTTTCATACATTATATCGACCAGGTAAACTTAATTTTACAATTAAGATTTTTACCTAATAATGACTCAAGCCCTATAAATATTTAGATATTTTTATATATATTTTTAGCAGTTGACATGCTTAGCAACATACATTAAAAACAAAGTGAAAAATGTGAAATCGAAAATAACAAAAAGCATCTGGACGGTATCCAGAAGATGCAGGTTCAAATCCTGCTCGTGACTCTTATTTTCGATTTCACATTTTTCACTTTGTGTTTAATGTATAGTGCTAAGCATGTCAAATTTTAAAAATATATACATAAATATCTAAATATACTAAAATAATTTTATAGTTATAACTAGCCTTTGCTTGCGGCTCCGCCGCAACCAAACGCTATTTTTAGGTTGTATCTCAGGTTCCCGATATAGTAGCGGGATAAAATGTATACCAATTTTTAAGTCTAATCAAGGTCTTTAAAATAAAAAAAGTTGCTTCAAAATCCGTCCAGTAGCTTTTGCGTGATGCGCGAACAAACAAACAGATGAACAGACAAACAGACAAAAATTCTAAAAATATTGTTTTGTATTTAGACACGCCTATATATTACAGTAATTTTTTCTTAAATATCTTAAATGTACAGACACAGCTCTGTTACAGCTTTATAATAGTAGAGATGAATGTATCTTAAATTATGTTATTACGCCTTATGAAATTGCTCTTATTATCACTCAGCCGAAATGTGAAAGTGTTACCGTACAAACAAGCGAATAAAGCGGCGACCATTTTCACGAGTTATTTCACTTGCTCCGATAGCCGTGATCGTCTAGTGGTTAGGACCCTACGTTGTGGCCGTAGTAACCCAGGTTCGAATCCTGGTCACGGCAGTGTGTGCACTGTCTCGGCGGAGTTGTCTTTTTGTAATTATTTGTAAAATTGTTGTTGACTTAATGGGAACTCAATAAATTTTCATCATTTTCAGTATATAGTTTCTAATTTTTTTGTCTTAAGATTCCTTTTTACACACTTTTTGGGTATAATATATAAAAAAAAACTCAAGACAAAAAAAAACAACGTTTAATTTAACATGGGAAAACCATAAAATTAGTAAATAAAAATTTTTGCCTTAAATTTTTTTTTGGCAAAAAGCTTGTAATTTAACATGGGAAATCCATAAAATTAGTAAATAAAATTTTTTAATTTACTATTATTGAATAATACAAGCAAATATTTTTAATACAGATTAAAACAAAATGTAAAACAAGTTTCACTTAAAAATATATAAAGTCTAAAATAAAGCATCAAAATAATACATTGAATTGAAGTACTTATTCAAATTAACACACACAGTGTTATTTATCATTCAATACATGAATAATAAACAAGCGATAGTCGTCGGACAAAATGTAGAGATAAAAATAAATTCTTGCTTTTTTGTACTCATAAAAATCAATCAGACAGTTCGTTAAAATTCTTTATTGAAAACATTCAATGAATTGACAACGCTGTTGAAAATTTTTGATGATGCTGGAATTGACAATGCTAGTTCTGATTTGACATATCCAATAGAGAAATGTACTGTCTGTGTTTTTAGGCGCGGTACAACCTTACAACTGGGCAAAGATTTATTTTTTGAATGAAATGGGACTGTCAACAGTTCACGATAATGACGTAATGCGTATTGGGGACATTCTCAAGCTTGTAATTTTATTTATTACATATTACTTCAATAATAATAGAAACACAGTTATGAATATAAAATCTGAATAAGATGTTGAGAACAAATTATTTGTTAAAGTGGAAAAAGAGAGATTTACTGCGAGCGGGATTCGAACCTGCGTCCTTTTTGGGGGAAATGCTCTAGACCGCTAAGCAATCGCAGTCACCGACGCTCAATCTCCACTTCACAATTGCTTTTGGATGTCTTTATAATACTTACCCGGAAAAAATATTATAACGTCATTTGAGCACTTTATTAAACTACTGACATTCTTATATAATAAAAACGCTTTTATTCAATACGCCTTACTAGTCTTCAAGGTATACAGGCTAATGTTTTAACTTCGGAATTAAATACAAGTAATCTAGTTCCATGATAACAGTGATTTAGAACAGATGTTACAAGTAATCGCTCATCCAATTTACCACAACATGGTTCTCAAAGTGTATTTCACCAGTTGGTCATAGCAGCAACAAGATTTAATAGCTGACTGAAAATGAAGCTTATGATAAGTTCTGCTACAACGTTGCCTGCGTGAACTTCAAAATTAAAAAAATTGTATTTTTGCGTATCCCACAGGAGCTCTTTACCGACATATAAACATATTTTATGCTTAACCGAGCCACAGGTATGTTAACACATTAGATTAGATTTCATTCAAATCTTCCTTTTTTTACCCCTATTTATTTAGGACGGTATGCCAAACCACCAAACCAATGTGACACAGTTCCCGTGGTTCGTCAACACAGGAGGTGAGACGGCACACGGCGGGCTTATTTAGTGGATGAGGGCCCCACACTACCGTGTTCATTGCCCCGTGCGGTTAGGTACATTTTGTTTCACCTTAACAAAAAAACTGTGTGTGGGGCCGGCTTTAGAATTGTCCCACCCCTCTCCACCTATGGGAGTCGTAAGAGCCGACTGAGGGAATACCGGGGAAGTGGGCAGCAGCACTCCCTCGAGTATTACCAACATCCACTGCGATCGCCAACCCGCCTGCCAAGCGTGGCGATTACGGCACTATCCCTCATTCTTGGGGAGGCCTATGTCCAGCAGTGGACGTTAAAAGGCTGATGGATGCATGATGGATGGATAACAAAAAAAGTCTGTACCTATGCCAAAAATAGTTAGCCTGTGGAAACTATTCATTTTTAATACAACACCCTGCTCTAAAGAATAGTTATACCTTGTGTCACGGGTAACTTTACAATCATACAATTGAACAGACACAAAGTATATCCCAGACTCAGAACAACCATTTGTGGATCACACAAAGAGTTATAGTCGTAAAGACAAATTTGATGTGGAGATTGGGAATAGCCATTGTTCAGTGCGATGGTTTAGCGGTTAGAGCACTTCCCCGGATTGGAACGAACACAGGTTCGATTTCCGCTCGCACTAAAGTTCTCTTTTCCATATTTCACAAATGATTTGTTCTTCAGTAAATAACTATTATTCTCCCTAGATAAGTAGATAACTGACAGCTTGAAGTAAATAATAAAACTATAAGTCATAGAGTACTTTTTTATGTCAAATACAGAACGAGAGACGTCGTATGGGAGTTACTAGGCGAAGCCTCTCCTCAGTATACAATAGTAGTCTTTGGAAGCCTCACCATATATAGCTGCCTCCCCAAGTAATGGTATATATATATATATGTATATATATATGCAGTCAGGCTGTACATTTTATCATCCCAAAAAAGATAAGTGTACACTAGCCCTGTATCAGCACCTATACTGTTCAGAATGGTAGTACTCATTATTCATTATCATGCGTTCGTGACTACTTTTGCCAGTACAGCAAAGTTTGAGAAACTTACAAATAATCACTTCTGTAATTAAATACACAGTTTTGTTCCATTAAACTTATAATTAAACTGCAGTAACTTTAGTTTGAAGTTCGCGAACCAAGGTTAGTTGGAAACTCTAAGATCCGTCTTGGATACAAAGGATCAGCGCCAGAGTGTTGTAATTTGATTAATTTATTAATAAAAGCAATCTACCGTGGGTTTGATCTCGCTGAAGTCTGTGTAAAATTTTGAGCTCAATAGATTTTTTGGAGAGTTTCTGAGACATTTTCAGTGCAGACTTTCGTCCCACGTACTGGCAATCTCTGGAATGATCATCCTGCATTTCTTGTACTCTTTGTCATGTATTTCTTTAAAGAAACTTTTAGAAGTGCAATTGTCCCACGGTTGTCGGCGATTCATATCTAAGACAGAGAAAAACGTATATCTCACAACTCTCGCCACAATTATCCGTATAAATTTATAACAAATAACAATTATAATACATTTATTCACTATTCTCTTGTATATAAACAATCTCGTACGCATCACGTTTAATATAAACAATATCGGTCAGTTTAAGCCAGAGATAACCTTTCTACAATGAAGGTTTTGTGTCTTATCGCTGTATTGTCTATGGTTGCTCGTGGTAATGCATGTGAGTATCATATTTATATTGTCTATTACTTCATAGAGTGCATTGATAGCACATTGGGGAGACCAAGGTCTGCAAAGGCAGAGGTATAAGCCAGTGGATTACCATTCCAGACGCTCTGCCAACTGAGTTATTATGACATTCACTCGGGGCTATCAATTTCCATATCACAGAAATCGTAGGCTCAAAGACCACTCGTGGCGTGATCAATTATTTCTAATTTCACACAATGTGTTCTGAGAAAATAAAAACGTCTTGATTTTTGTGAGGGCTCATGACGCCTTTTTTTTTGTTTATTTGTTTAGGCGGGAAAAAATGTACCTAACCGCACACCCGTCGTTCGGGGCAACGATCAGGGTAGTATGGGGCCCTCACCCACTAAAGAAACCCGCCATGTGCCGTCTCTCCGCCTTTATTGGCGGGCCACTGGAACTAGGTATGTTACATTCCTTCGGTGGAGGGCTCATGAGGCCTGCCTACCGTCATTTGTCCAGCATGATTAACTCTGGCCTCAAGCATTCTTCGTACCTATTGTTAAGCATACGAACGGCAGATGCCACTTACCATCAAGTGGGCCGTAGCTTATCTGCCACCAATAAAAAAAAATAACAACCCGAAAAGTAAAGTTCTAAAACTATTAAATAAGTAATATAATTTTATTGAGTTTCAAC